>SNQJ01S0218715.1:11223-26499 GCA_010110895.2 Picea sitchensis
CCCATTATTGTAGGCGAATTCTACCAAATGCAGGTAGTCTTCCCACCTTGATGGTTTATCCATCACATACATTCTCAGTATGTCTTCTATTAACCTGTTCACCCTCTCTATCTAACCATCAGACTCAGGATGATACGTTGTACTAAAGTTTAGATTCGTTCTGAATCCTTTGAACAATCCTTTCTAGAAATTTGAAGTGAATTTTGGGTCCCTATTAGACACAATTGTCTTAGGAATTCCGTGCAAGTGTGCAACTTCCTTTAAAAAGATATCAGCAACATCAGCTCCTCTGTGGGTGATTTTTAGTGAAATGAAATGGGTGGCTTTAGTAAGCTTGTCTACCACCACCATAATTGAATCATGTTGCTTTCTTGTTCTAGGCAATCCTGTGATAAAATCCATTGTTACCACGTCCCATTTCCATTCAGGAATGGGTAAAGGCTACAACAACCCTGTTGGGTGCCTATGCTCAATATTAACCTTCTGGCACTCCATACATCTGGTGATGTATTTAGTAATTTCCTTCTTTAGACCTGGCCAAAAATATTGGCTTTTGACTGCTGGCACATAAGCCAGGATGTCCAGGATATCCAGCATAAGCCATGTTATGCATCTCCTTTAGAATTGCCAGCTTCAATTCTTGGACATTGGGTACATACACTTTGTTTTTATATAGAAGTAAACCATCAGTTCCCAAGGTGTAACATTCCTTGTTCTGTGGTCTCTCACGCTGTTGTAGATTTGCTACAAGACCTCTGTACTGCAAATTAGTATTTGCAACTTCCAAAATTTTGTCTTTCATCTCAGAACGGTACATGCTAATGGTTGTAGCATGTAATTCGTGCACTTTTTTGCTGAGTGCATCAGCCACATTATTTTCCTTCCCTTTTATATGCTTGATATCAAAGTCATATTCGCACATAAACTCTAGCCATCTGATTTGCCTAGCATTTAAAGTCGGCTGATCAAATAAATACTTCAGACCGTTATGGTCTATTCTCAATTCGAATCTCCTTCCCATGAGGTAATGTCTCCATTTGTTCAATGCGTGGATGATTGTTGCCAACTCAAAATCTTGAGTGGCATAATTCCTCTCATGCTCTTTTAGCTTTCCAAACTCATAACAAATTACAAATCCCTCTTGGATGAGAACTCCTCACAGCCCCTCCTTACACGCATCGGTGCACACTACGTAATCCTTATTTGGATCTGCAATCTTCAGGATTGGAGCGCTCGTTAGCAGTTTCTTCAATCGCTGGAAACTCCTCTCACACTCTTCAGTCCACTGAAGCTTCTTCTCCTTCCTTTGCAAGGAAGTGATAGGGTGAGATATCTTTGAGAATCTGGCTATAAACCTTTTTTAGTAGCCTGCCAGACCCATAAAAGATCTAAATTCTACCACATTCCTTGGTGCTGACCATTCTCGGATGGCCTCAACCTTTTCAGGATCCACAACGATCCCCTCTTCTGAAATAATATGTCCCAAGTAATGAATCTACCTTTGATAAAATGAGAACTTGCTCAGTTTTGCGTACAACTGGTGTTCTCTCAACACCTGCAACACCATTGTCAGGTGTTTCTCATGTTCTTCCTCTATCTTAGAATACACCAAGATATCGTCCAGGAAGACTATGACAAACTTGTCTAAATAATCTCTGAACACTCCATTCATTAAGCACATGAAAACAGCAGGCGTG
This sequence comes from Picea sitchensis, assembly GCA_010110895.2. Taxonomy (NCBI): domain Eukaryota; kingdom Viridiplantae; phylum Streptophyta; class Pinopsida; order Pinales; family Pinaceae; genus Picea; species Picea sitchensis. The sequence goes on from SNQJ01S0218715.1 coordinate 12,921, forward strand.
TTTGACAATCCAAACGGCACCACTGTGAACTCATGATGACCATACCTTGTTCTAAAGGTGGTCTTGTTGATGTCCTCATCATTTATTCTCACTTGGTGATATCCATATCTGAGGTCTATTTTTGAGAATATTTTTGCATCCTTCAACTGATCAAAAATATCATCAATCCTTGGCAGAGGATACTTGTTCTTGATAGTTACCTTATTCAACTATCGGAAATCAATGCACAGTCTCAACGTCCCATCTTTCTTCTTCATGAATAGGACTGGGGCTCCCCATGGTGATATGTTGTGTCAAATGTATCCCTTATTTAGTATCTCTTTGAGCTGTAATTGCAACTCTTTCAGCAATGGCGTACTCATTCTATAAGGAGCCTTCAAAATTGGAGCTTCTCCAGACATCAAATTTATAGAAAAAATTGATGTCCCTCTTTGGAGGTAGTCCAAGTACCTCCTGAAATACATCCTTGAAATCTTTGAGTACTTCGTGATCTTCCATATTCGAGACTATATCTCAGGATGTTTCTTCCACCCGAGCTGCAAATACTTGACAACCTTTCTGGTAACATTTCTTCAGCTGCATGGCTGAGATTTCCCTAAAATCCACGACTTTGGGAATTCCTTGGACTGTTACCTGATTTCTGTCTTCGTCCAGAGATGTAAATCTCTTGTTACAGTAGTCTAGAAGGGCATGGTGTTGGTCCAACCAGTCCATCCCAATTAAGTAATCGTATGAGCCTAAAGGCAGAATGTTCAATTCATCCTTAGTGCTCATTCCTTTCATGTCTACTGAACAAGACTTAACCAATTCAGTGCACTTCCTTTTGGTTCATGTGGCCAACTTCACTAGCCAAGACTTCTCATGTTTGCTTCTTGTTAAATGCAAACTTTCCACCACTCTAGGATCTATATAGCTATGGCTAGCCCCTAAATCAATTAAAATAACAAGTGGTCAGTTGTTAATCATACCTTCCACTTCAATCATGTGCGATTGAAATTCTTCTTGCTTGTTGTCCAAGGTTGCGTAGATCCTCGACATTCTGTTGCCAATATCCTCCATTATTTCAGCTTACTGAACAGTATGAACAGTTCTCGCTTTACCATTTTTATGGGGACAATCTCTGTACTTGTGGTTTCCTTGACAACCCCAACACTGAATGGGAATCTGTCTCTGTATTTGTGCTCCTTCTTCAGTCATTCTCGGCTCTCTAAATGATGGTTGTCCCTAAAGATTGTTTCTGAAAAAGGGAGGCTTGTTTCCCTTCTGCCTTTGTTTTTTCTTAAACCTCTTCTGGTCATCCCAAGCCTTCCAAAAGGTAGGATTTTCTCTTTGTTGTTCGTATAAGAATTTCTCCCTTCTTATGGTTTCTTCCATGGTCTTAAGATTGTCATACTGAATCTTGTCACCAATGGAAGGTGGCAGTCCACTCAGATACCTTTGAATTTTGGCAGCCTCGTCCTTGATGAATGGAACATACTTCAGTAGTTCTAGAAAACTCCGTTCATACTCATCAATAGTCATGCTGCCTAGCTTGAGTTCGAAGAACTCCTTCATATTTCTATCATAGTACCTTTTAGTCAGGTACTTCTTCTCGAAATACCTCTTAAATTCCTTCCAAGTGACCTTTTTCTCTTTGATGTGTTGCACCTACACAAACTGATCCCACCACATGGATGTTTTTCCTTTCAGTTGATACATTGCAATTCTTCCTTTTGCATGGGCAGAATAATTCTGCAGTTGGAAATATTTCCTCATGCCAAGCAACCATGTCTCAGCATCTTCCTCCTTCTTATGTTCTCCATCAAATGTTGGAGGCTTAATCTTGTTCATCTCCCCTTTCAATTCATCTTTTCCATATTTTCGGTGTTTTCTGGTAGGAGATGAGCTTGAACTACTGTGTGTTTCCTTGCCAAAATTCTTCGGGGAGAGACGATAATGTCTGTTACCACTCCTCGATCTTCTTCTCCTCTCAGGGATTCTGACACTTCTTGATCTTCTTGTGTCACTCTCTTTTTCCAATTTCTTTTCTATTCTTTCTAGGCTCTTCAACATTTTTAAGTTTAATTCACCCTGTCGATCCCTGATTTTCATGCACTGTTGGCTATCAACTAGGCATGCCTGGGCATCTTTCTGCAATCCTTCAATGAGTTTCATCATATGTCCTTCCTTATCCTTCTCTTTTCTATGCCCATTAGAGTTCGATCCTTCCACTTCCACATTGACATCCTTTCCTTCTCGTTCGTCCTCTGTTTCGTGGGCAATCTCCACTTTTCCCCACTCCATACTCGGCATTGGTTAACTAGAATTCTGATTCTCGTTGAACTCTCCACATGCACTGTGAAATTCAATTCAAATTTTTTCAGGCCATTAAAACTTCACGTACTATCCACAACATTTATAATCCAATATGAACAAGTACAAAAACATTTCGATTCAAATAAGTTTTATGAGCTCTCGTTCGGCTCTACAGATTCCATGCGATGCGGGTATGGCTCCCTTCTCTCTAGAGTCTTCTATGAATGACCGTAGTCTAGGGCTAAGTGCTAGCACTCCTTCTCTACTCGCACATTCACGAGTTGTGGCATCCAAACCTGGCACCTCCCATTCACGAAACCCCGAGAAGTGATGTTGACTTTTCTCCTCGCATTCTTACTACTCGCGACTTCGCAATTTTCAATGTCGAGCTCCCATGCTCTTATCTCGCGAATCCCCAAAATCATGAATTACTTTACTCTCTCAGCCCACAACATAGTTGTCTCTCTTCACCACCGTGGCACGTGGTACATTTAGGAGGGTCCACATCACCTTTTGTGACGTCATCGGGTCCCACCACTCTCACCTATCTTCTCGACTCACTAGCATGTGGTATGCATTCATGCACCCACGTCCATTCCAGGCAAGGAATCCAATGGTCAGATCCCCTCCTCAGATCAATGGCGCAAATATTTTCGGCATTTCGAGGTTTCGAGCATTGGGAGTTCGTGCACCCCACATCTTGAACCTCGATCTGCCGAAATCCCAAAATCACTGTTTACTAAACTACTTTATCCAACGGTCAATTTCTTCTCCCCATGATCTACGGTGTAGATATTTTCGGCATTTCGGGGTTTCGGAGGTGTTCACCTCTCCTCACTGCCCATCTCCCGAAATGACGATTTCTTCCTAGACAATCAACGACCCAGATCTTGCTTAGATTGACGGTTTTGATCCAAATGCGAATTCACATTTCGTGAATCTTCACAAACTCACCCTTTGACCATTTCAAGTTACGAGTCAGCGAAAGGCTGATTACCCTCCATGCATTCTTTCTGATGTACGGTCCTAACTAATTCGGAATTTCATGTATCGCGATTTCCACACTCCTGTGCAACTCCAAAGGGATTTAAACCATGTGCACACTTCCTAGATATAACGGTCATGAGGGTTCACCTTCCCTCCCAAATAGATCCTAAGGTTCTAACACTATTGGTGTGGAGACCTATCTCATTGTGGCCATAGACCACACCAACTGCGGTTTCACACACCTCTAAACCTCCTGAGCTTAAAAACTCGTTAAGTAACTCCTTGACACTTCAGAGCAAACCAGGGTCCGAAATTGGCCTTCCAGACCCAATTTCCCTTGCACTCTCGGTCAAAAGACCGCTCCACTGGCCCATCTAGGCTCAGTGTCGAAACCTTGGCTCTGATACCAAATAGTAGTGCACCTTTTCTGGATACCAAGGATTAAACGCTCTTAAAAGAAGTCTATAACACCACTTTGTACATAACTCATACAGGTATTATATAATCCACATGCATTTAAACAAATAAACACATTAATCTTAGAGTAAAATATATTATTTACTGCTATAATTAACAATCAATAGCATTTCATATTAATTCATATACACAGTGGAAATCATGATAACATAAGCAACACAGTCATGCAAAACATGATTAAGCATAAATAGGTACTTATCTTTTAACAGTGGTAGAATCCACCAACCAAGTGCAGGCCTTCCACGAACCTCCTAGCCTTAGACTGCACTGCTCATTAGCTCAACAGTTGGTCACCCCCGAGTTGGGACTAAGCTCCACCCCAAGGCAAGGAATCCTAGGCTAGGCTGAGGTTACAGGGAAACAAGACACAGCCACAAGGATGTAATTCTCTCCCAGGAACCTCTCACACTCACTGTCCATAGACCCTCATTCCCCACATGCCTATTCCACCCCAGGAGTATACACCTTCTCTGTCACCTGGACAGTCCTTCGGCTGCTAATCTCCCTTGCCTTGGGTTATAGGAACAGGCCAGACCAGAAGTCTCCAGGATCTATGGTAGCTACAAGGTTCCTTCTAGGAGTTCTCTCCTTCCTCTGCACACTCTCTCACCTAGAGGGAGTCGCTCACAGGCCCAACAACCTGTTCTTTCAACTTCAACCACCTCTCTCACCTGGAGAGAGTGTTTTACAATTGGCCAACAAGCCACACAGGATCAAACACTACACATCCACCACAATCAATGGGAATCCAGACATGAACACCCCAAGGCAGCTTCAGACAGGTGCAATAGCATAACCAAGCTTACCAGAGACGGGACACTTTTGTTTTCTCAATCTGGCAACACGGGATAGACTCACACTCTGGATTCTTAGGGATGTGTGATGAGTTGTCCACGCAGGGGTCGATTTAGACTCCATGGTTTAGAACAGAGAAGAGGTTTAGAACAGAGAAGGGGTGTACTAGCTTTCCAGAACAAACACAGACTCCTTCCCGAAATCAACACATGATTTTGGTTCAGGGAATGTACACACGGGTTTTCTTAGAGCCAGACACAGAATTTTTGGATCATAGGGACGCATGAAGGTTCTTTGCAGAACTCAGGTCAGTCGTACTGCTCAGAACTCGTACACGCTCAGGCAGTCTAATTGAATGGGAGAAGGAACCCCCTCGTGGTCCACCCTAGCCATTTTATTAGCATGCACCGGGGTCGACACTTGTCGCCCTGGAGATTGCATGCGTTCCACCAACACGCATCACCTTCCTTGGTCAGGAACTTAGGATAAAAAATATAAATGGCACATGTTCTTTTGGAATAATAATAAAATATTATTCCTAGGCTTAAGCCCCATAGGCTAAACACTTATTCCCCTTTTCCCACCTTCCAACCCCTAATTCCTTGCCCATTATGTGGATGCTCAGTCCCCCTTCACTCATTCATCCTGGTCAGTCGGCACCTAGCGGTGTTTTCAATTTTATTAATGTTTTGCATACATACAAGTACAATATCAGGCCCTTGGCCTCCAACCCTTAGGCTCTCTGGCCTAACAATCACATATGCCCACTGGCTTATACAAACTTGGCTCACCAGCCTATAACACATATTTACATTTCATTTCATACATCAGATTAACAACTGGGCTTGGCCTTGGGGACATTACACAAGTCATATAATGTGCCCGTTTGCAAATAAAGGAGGTCCATATATTGAGCACGACTAATTTCTTGATCTTCAGTGATGACATGGGAACATCATGGGCTATAGGACCAATGAGTGATTTGGTAAAACACTCAGCCAATAGTTGATCAAGAAAGGGAACTTTGATTAAGTGTCTTCTCCTCCTCCACTCATGAATATGATTGGAAATGTGAGTAGAAGAGGATTGTTTAAATGAACTCAAAATTTCAGTCCCTGTCTCGTATCGTATTAGTATTTGGTAATGCATTAAGAAAGCCATAGCTAAGGTATTGAATTCATTAAATAATCCTCATGGTAACTCAATATACCATTTGGTTGCCGAACTAGTAAGAGTTCGTTGGAAAAGACATAATATTATAGAGCCATCCGTCAATGAGTTGGACGAACACCAAAGATGGAATGTCATGACATGATTATTTGGGTCCTCTCCCGATCGACCGTCAAATTTAGTAATGTCTTATGGAAATTTGGAAAGTATGATAGGCCAATAAGGAGAATTAGACTGAAAATTTTGACCCCAAGTAGGATTCATAGAACCTGGATACGGTTGCCTGAGATTATGGGGTACAAAAGAATTAACTTGAGGATGTTTACCCCCAAACGGTTGTTGATTCCCTTGGGAACGAAAATTCCAAGGTTTAGATTGTAATCCATGTATACTTTGTCCATAACCTAGATTATGGCCTCCAACATGAGGTTGCCCCGCAACTTTAGGTTCCCCCCCAACTTGAGGTTGACCTCCCACAGGAATTTGAAAACCAGAAGAGACAAAATGACTTGTGCCTCCAACTTTATTGGAGCTACTAGGGCCAGGAAAATTATATCCTCTAGGTGAAGGTGGAGGAGGAATGTGAGGCCAGCCGGAGAGAACCTAGATAGGTGTAGTAACAAAACTACTAGCAGCATTATACCCAAGAGGAAAAAAAATATTAGACCCTCCGGATGGATTATTGGAAGGATTAGCAATGGGATTATTCAAAGCATTATACCCAGGGGGAAGTGAAGGATTTGATCTAAGAGGAAGCGGTTTTCTAATAGGATCTTGAGTGATAACTGTATTTCCAGAAGAAACAAGCATAGCTTGGGGGACCATGGTAGAGTTAGCGAGATGGAGAGGAAGAATCGAGTGAGAACCAAACAACAATTTGTCTGAAACTGTGACACAATTACTAGTTGTGCTAGTAAAATGATCTAAAGGTATTGTATAAGTAGTAGAAGTCACAGGTGTATGTGATGTTATAGGTTTATTAGGACTCATCCTTATTTTATCAATATCGTGTCCCAAAGAAGTCCTCCAAAAATAATGAACAAGAATGGAGCTAGGATTAAAAATTCCAGCAGTATGAATCGAAGTTCTAAACGACTCACTCTGAAAAAAGTGGATCATCTACACCCGACTGTGCATGAGGTCCAGTAGGTATTCCAATATACTCTTTAGAAACAATGTCTCCCAAAGAATTTATCTGGAGCAAATGTGGATCTTGTACAACACTCAATAATGGATTTACGGGAAGTATTGATTCCTCCAAAGGAGTATAACTTCCAATATCATAGGCTATGTCGTTATTGACTGCTCCTTCAGAAGAACCCTCTTGTGAATTAGAAAGAAAAGGAACACAATCTTATGGATCTTCCCGAGGTATAAATTTCATCCTACATGAATGGCGAGGGCCAATGTTGGCCACACCAAATAAAGAACGAAATAAATATACGACAAACTAGAGAAACAAACTACACTCACTAATAAAATCTAGAAATCAAACATGCAAACAAACCTTCTTATTTCAAAGTCACCTGTTGGTGATGAAATCCAAGGTCGCGAAATCAAGACAATAAGGGTCTAGGATAAAGAGGGTGGAAAATTTATGTTGACAAACTTGCTTAACAGACTTACACCCTAGTGCAAGCACCCACACATAATCATGGGTATACCCTCCAAGGAGCCTGAGTGATTTTGGCCAATGTCGATTCTAGGTACCCTGAATAATTTCACCTCCATAGTTACCTCGTGTAAATTCCCTAAATAGATAGACCACTAAGGTTACCAATTACGACAATGATTCCTGGGGAAACAGTCGACAATCCGATCCACGCGCAAAGGTGGGGTATCTAAGCCCGAAAACAACTCGAGAAGATCCCCACAAGATTTTCTTCTCAAGTGACCCCCAATAATATGCGCAATCTCTACACTAAGACCAACAAAGAAGGGTGAGTAACTTTTTCATTTCTAATGTGACCTCATGATTGACCCTTGTGTTAGAAGGGCTTCCCAAGACAAAATGTAGCAAGTGGATTTGAACTCTCCCTATCACAAGATAGTATTGTGTGTTTTGATTATTTGGAGAGTGTGCCTTACAAGCTATTCCAAAGCGCTATCCTAACTAATTTTGGTGTAGAGAAGTTCTAGAAAATAAAAGATGCTAATAAATTTTAAAACTGCGTTGAATTTTAAGGGTTGTTGCTTACTCAAAAGGGAAACAAGAATGAAGCTGATGATGTATTTTACCTTGACCCAATAAAATGAAAGAAGAGATAATATGAAATTGTTTAATTCAATGAACTTTAATTACAATAGGGAGAAGGTGTCTCTTTTCAAAATAAAAAATCTACAAAACATAATTTCTCAATTTTGAATGAAAAGGATTCCAAATAATAAAAAACTACAAAATTTTCCAATTTCCCTCTTTTTACAAATATTTGAATGTAACAATTTTCTTGTAAAGACTAATAAAAAGAAGAATGAATTTAGTTATTTCTTTCTCAAATTATATCAAATATGTAACGAAGAAAATAAAGCATAATCCAAGAAAAATAGCACATTCTCAACACTATTCCCAAATCAAATTCACAATGTAGAAAAAACTGAAATGATAAGAAAAACGTTTGTCAAATACAATTAAAAAATGTCTCTCAATCAATTAAAAATCCTAAAAGTAAAAACAATCCAAAAATCCAAATAAATCAAGGACTCCTTTTCAAATAAGCACTCGGGACCAAGATCTCGTCATTATATCCTTGTGACAAGAAACAAAAAAAACTTTCAAAGTTTACAAATAAGACTTTCAATTTATGAAAATCAATCAAATGTAGGATTTAATGTTATAAATCAATCATTCACTAATGTCAGAGGTTTAGCCTAGGAAGTAGAGGAAAAACTAGGCAGAGAAAATAAAAATGGCTATCACCGAACAATTACTACATGAATCATCCCAGGTTGCACGGGATCACAGTGCGGCGATATAGGATCATCGCATGTTTTCAATAAGTTATAGTGTGACGTCATCAAACTGGTATGCACCAGTAGAGTGTGATGTCATAGGATCATCATGGGCTGTGAATAGGAGACAGTGTGACGATCTCTGAAAATAAAGAAAAATGGGAAGAAAGAAAAAACTTCTCATTGAACCTTCAGACCAAGGGAATCAAGATGGATCACCCACAGACTGAGAGAATGAAATCTAACCAAAAGAAGGACGGCTAAAATAAAATAAGAGGCAAAAAAAAAAAAAATGTTGTATCCCCGGTATGGTTGACAATTTTGTTATCGGACTAATCGGCAAGTGCGAACACAGACAGATCTCCCTAACTTCCATATGAAGTTAGAACAAAACAAGACATAATACACACTTCACCTTAAACTTCATTGTCATATAAACTAGTTTAGAGAGGTACAAGTGACATACCTTTTAAACGATGTTTGATCCTCGCTATTGTCATCCTTGTAGCTGCTTCTTTGAGTTTTCATAATGGTGAGCCTGTCTAAGAAGCACAAACCAACAAAGAGGGAAAACAAAGATATATATTCCAATGAATTCTATGTATATTATCAAGGATTTATACAATAAAAGTTAAGACACCTTTATATGGAAGAAATGTATTGCCTCATCATATTAAATGGAAAGTGGAGAATACATCCCATCCCTTAATGTTTCAAGGTCCCCTTTCTATGTCTCTTTTCTCCAAAAAACACACTTTTTATCTAATGGATTTGATGAAGAAGATCCACAATCTGATTTAGAGAACTAAATCAAAGCTCTCAAGCATAATCTGTAGTATAACCCTTCATGCATATGCAAGTCTTAGCCTATTCTACCTCAGCCTTTTCCATGAATATCCCTCTTTATATAGTGTTAAAGAGAGATGGATGAGGATATTAGGATGATCCCACTAAATCAGAGAAGTGAGTAATATCCAAACCGATCGGAGGCCACCTCATATTCTAGAAGATTCCCTTCTAGAACATTCGTGAATTTTGACTTTTCCTTTTCTTAAGAATCATCACACCCTATGCACAAGAATCATGAAATGACGTTGTTTTCCATTTTTAGTGCAGACTGCAATGATCAGTCATCGTCGCACCCCATGCATACAACAGGGTGTGACAACATTCCTTGTTATATTTTCTGAAAGAGGAAAATAAAACCATTTTTCAGATGGATAAAGTCTCTTTTAATATTTTCAGGGAACATGAGCACATGTTGTCGGTTGATCAATGAGGTGACCAAAATAATGTGTAACGGGATTGTGTGAGAAGGAACCAATTAGTTAATCATGGTAAAAAGTGGAACCAAGGATGCATTCTGAGGTGGAGGATATGATCTATTAATTCGTGAAGGTGGCCAGGGGGAAAACATAGCATCACAGCTAACATAGATGATAATTTCTTTAGAGTATCAGAGGTTTACTTGAGAAATCAGTGGTACCTCAATGAAGCAATAAAGGTGGTGAATTGGGTGATCCACTTCACCCTGGGTTGCTTCATCCCATTGGTGAAGGAAATCTGTAGTTGGGACTGTGATATCTCTTTGGAGGGTAATCTCAAACAACATTCTTCTTTGAGTGAGTGGTTAAGGACACGAATCAGGTTGTGGAAAAGAAGCATGGACCCTAGTCATAGCAAGGTCCCTATGCCAAATATGGAATAAAGCACAATCGAGGGGTCGAGGGAAGGCCTTCCCCAGGTAATCCAAGGATGCACACTAGGGAAGAAAAAGTTGTCAGGAAAGCTAGTTGTCGCTTCCACAACCTTTTATCAACAATGGAAAAAATGGTGATGACTGATATCCAAGAGGAGGGACATGATAGATGAGGAAATCCTTTTATAAGACAAGGACTGGGTCTCTAAACTAGGAAAAACAATATCCAGAGAGACAAAGTATTTTCATTGTGGATACCTACTCAGTCACCAAAGCTATGGTATCCCAAGATATAGTGCATTAATAGTTGGAAAATATCTCCACTCAACATGCAGTGCAGGTCCTTGAGGATAATTTAGATCTTTTTTACAAAGCCCAATTTGGCATCCATTTCCATGAAAGGGAGCCAAGAGACTAAAAAGGTAAGCTAGTGCAACTTGAGAATAGAATTAGCAAGGAACGGAATAGGAAGATCCCCATTGTGGTGGATGAGGATCAATTGGACCAAAGCTTGTGCCACAATGAAGGACTCAACAAGGAGCAATGGCGATAACCTATAGAAGGTAGGACTCAACCTTGGGTTACCCTCATCTCCCTCCCAGTCATTGAATGTTTGAAAATTGTTGTCTTTTTTTCCTTTTTTCTTTGATAAGGAGAATAGTGCTCCTCGATTTTAAATTGAATATTTTTATTACTAATTTGGTTGTCAAGACTTGTATGACCCATCTAAATTTTGGTGAAGCCTTAGTCCAGGGGCTCAAGACAAAAATAGAAAATCTAGAATTCTAGGGTAAAAGTTTGGTTTCATTTTTTGAAGATTCCCCAGAATCCTAATTGTAATATCTTGTAAAATTTTAATAGAAATCAATATTACTTTTTATGATTAGAAAAAAAATATTAACAATTTATTTAAAAAAATTAATCTATTACATAACTATTAAAAATAATTAATAAATATCAAAGTTGAATCTTCTATGGTTTTCAATGTAACCATTAAGAATTGGCGATTCTCTTTTTGAGGTTTTTTCTCTTCCTTTCTTATACAATAGGTCATGACCTTATCCAATTCCACACCAGGGGGTCAGATCCCCCTCACTCACTCTCTCCATGTAGTAATAAGTCAGGATTTGGTCCCTCTCAGTTAGATCCCCTAAACCAAGCCTCTACAAGAAATGTTAATACTAGAGTCGCAACTCCCTTCCTTGAAGAGTCCATGCCATATGTGAAACCACCCTCTGTAGGTAGCATGTAGTGAAAACCTAGTCACTGCATCCTGAAAGATGAGGAGATGCCTAAATACAAAATATTCTCACAACACTTGGGTGGATATGTAGAACACATGAAATATCACATGATAATCAGTAAGTTCTTGGGTATTTTGCCAACTAAGAGAGATCCAGTTTCCTAGATAAAATCTCGTTGGAATCCCACCTATCATATTGATCTAAATCTAGATTATAAGGGTTTCCTTACTGTTATCTTTGAAAACCCTCAGGAATGAGAGTGGATTTTCTAGGGTGTCCCATACTTCTTTTGTTTTGTTGGTCTGCATCTTCATTTTTGGGAGGAAAAATTAAACCCATAAAAAGAGGATTTATCTTTCTCCTCTATCTGGGTCCATATTTACTCTCTCCCATATGAATACTGGGAGGAAGAAATCCTGGAAGGAACATGTAATACCCTAGGGAATTTTTTGAAGTCCTCAGACACTACCAAACAAGGGAGATGAACATAGTATGCCTTAGTATGAATTTATATGAATGTATTAGTTCCCATCCCAGACTCAATCTGCCTATTCTTCCAAGATATTGAATGGATCCAAACCCTGGACTATGAGTTTATCCCTTTCTGCTGTCAACATTGTTGGAGTTACTTCACACATGCATAGGATTTATTTTTCCTATGTTTATTAGTCATTATTCAATCTCCTATATTTTAGGGAGAATATTCTCTTCAGTTCACACTTTAGTTTGATCAGTTGAGTGGAGTCTAGATGCCACATTGGTATTATCACCATGTAGCATTGGGATTATCACCAGCTAATGCACATTATTCTTGGGATCATCACCAGACTAGCGCATTACTCATGATTCCTTGAGATCCTCCTCACTTCACTTGGTTTCAGTCAGTTAAAGTCTCATAGGATAGTTAACTAAGCCATATGGCAGTTCACTCCCGTAACTTCCCGAGAGACTAGACTAGGTGGAAATTTACTCCCATAACTATTGGTGTGTGTCTAGATCACTCTATACCACCACTATGGCACCTTTACTTCTCCTCTAGTGCACATTGGTTGATTTATACAAAGTATATTATGTGTAAATTATCAGTCATTCATTTGGTTAATGAGAATTCTTCCATTCTTTGTCTCTTGCTTCTATTTTCTCATATTTCTATTCAGCTTTGTATGTCAATTCCTTGATAGATCTATTATATGTAGTTTCAACACATTTACATGGTATCAAAGCTGATAGACTGCTAGGGGAAAGGCACACCAAATTATTTTTGTAAGTACTGAAGATTGAAGACAGTGGAAAAATGGAATTGCCAAAAGAATTCATTCTTCCACATTACAATTTCTTTGCATGGAAGGAGAATATGATAACGCATAGTTGAAGTAGATGATTTTACAAGTTAACCCTTAACACAGAGACAAAACTAACATGATCCATAGAAAAATCCAAGTATCTAAATCGAATGGATAAAGCGTTCGGAACAATTTGCATTCTCATTTCTTTTGAACTCCTCTTTCACATATCCTCCTGTAAAACCCCCAATGAAGCCTGGACCACCATGGAAGGGATTTTTTGAAAATAGGACTAGATGAGGGGGCACATGCTGGAGGTGAAATTTCTCACATTGGATCCAAAAATCTTCGACAATCTCCAATATTTCTTTACCAAATATAAGGATTTGTTGCTGCAACTCAAGGCTTGTGCGGTTGATAAATGTAAGGAGGAGAAACAAATGGTTCTCACCATTCTCTCCAAAATTGGTCCAAAATACTCAGTGTTTGTATCCACATTTCATTCATTTAGGTTTTCATCTGGATTTACCTGGATGATGCCATCTCTTGAGGCCTTTATCAAGTCTCTGACACAAGAGAAGAACAAGCTCATCAATATGTGAAAAATAAAAGGCCCAAATGCCCATGCACTTACTGTGAAATATGGCAGTGGTCCTCAATATCATAAATCTAAATAAAAA
>SNQJ01S0218716.1:0-15259 GCA_010110895.2 Picea sitchensis
GCTTTTGTCTATATACCACTTCAAAAGGAGTCATGCATGTAGTTGTATGGTATGAAGTGTTGTACCACCATTCAACTAGGGGTAACCATTGAGCCCACTGACTTTGATTTTTCGAAGAAAAACACCTCAAATATGTTTCCAAACACTTGTTGACAACTTCCGTTTGACCATCAGTCTGGGGATGATAAACTGTGCTGAGATGCAATTGGGTGCCTTGTATCTTGAATAGTTCTTGCCAAAAAATTCTTGTGAAATTTGGGTCGCGATTAGAAACAATAGAATGCGGCATGCCATGGAGTTTGAAAACCTGATCAATGAAAATTTGAGCCACCGTGGATGTTGTAAACGGGTGTTGAAGAGCACATAAATGAGCATACTTGGAAAGGTGATCAACAACCACCATGATGACTGATTTATTTCCCGATTTGGGTAATTCTGTAATAAAATCCATAGAGATATCCCTCCAAATAGCAGCTAGAATTGGAAGCGGTTGTAGTGTGCCCAGAGATTTGACTATTTCTCCCTTGTTGCATTGACACACATCACATTCAGTGAAAAAATTACGAATGTCATATTTCATACCGTCCCAGAAAAAATAATGTTTGACCGTGTCATAGGTTTTGCTGATCCCGGAGTGCACCGATGTGGGTGTAGCATGAAGCTCAAAAAGTAGCATGGATTTAACCTTTGATTGTTTACTTAAATACAAACAACCTTTGTATCGAAGCTCATCATGGAGCCAAGAGTACCCTGGGGAAGCTAGAGCATTGGACTACAATTGTTGGATAAGATGTGAACTTTTGGGATCTTGTATCCATTCCTTGCAAATGGATTGGAGCCAATATGGTACAATGAAGGAAAGATAAAAAAGTGATCCTTCGTCTTCATATTTTCGGGAAAGTGCATCCAAAACCACATTGTCTTTTCCTTTATTGTAAATGATTTCATAATCATATCCAAAGAGATTAGTCACCCATTTTTGTTGCTTCGGGGAGGAAATGCTATGTTCGAGAAAATAATTGAGGTTTTGATGGTCTATCTTAATTTGGAAGCTTTTCCCCAATAGATAAGGGCACCATAGATCAACCGCATGCAGTTTAGCCAACATTTCCTTTTCATAGATTGATTTGCCCAGATTTATTTCAGATCGTTGCTTGCTAGTAAAGGCCGAAGGCTGACCCTATTGCATAAGGAAATCACCAATTCCTTTCCCTGAAACATTGCATTCCAAGACAAAGGTCTTTGTGAAATCAGGAAGGGCCAGGACTGGAGTGGTGCACATGGCCATCTTCAAGGTTTGAAAATATTGAGCAGCGGCTGGGGTCCAAGTGAAAGAATTATTTTTTAGGAGAGCAGTAAGAGGTGTTGCAATATGTTATAGGACTAATTGGTAGGTGCGAACACTAACAGATCTCCCTAGATCCACCTGGATCTAGAAAAAAATAGGACATGACATCACTCTTTCCCTAAGTTGTAATCATTGAATCTACTAGTAGGGAGGCTCAAGTGACATACCTTTATATCGCTTCCTTAGGTCTCTGTTGCTCCCGCTTCGCTCTGGTGCTCTCGTGAGGTCAAGTACAAGACAACACAAACCAACCAAAGTGAAGATAGAAAAATTTATTCGATTCCAACTTATGCATATGATCAAGGAATTACACGGGACATGTTGCTGTATCATATTAATTGAAAGTAGAAGATACAACCTAATCGCCTTGATTTCGCAAGATTCCTTTCAGTGACCCTTGGTTCCAACACACACATTTGCTCTGTACTTGCATGAAGAAGATCTAGTCCCTCTTGATAGACCAAATAGAGTTTTCAAGCTTCTGTCAAAGAAGGGTTCTTCACACAATTCTTTCACCAATTCTTCATTTAATCTTGCTTAACCTTTTTCCATGAGAAACCTTTCAATATATAGGAGAAGGAGAGATGGTTACATGGATGAGGATGATCCCATCAAATATGAGAAGTCAGTAAAATGACAACCATACGAATGCCAACTCATTTTCTAGAAGATTCCCTTCTAGAACCCTTGAGACCTCTTCTCCTTTCCAAGCTTAAAAACAGGTTTACACCCTGTGTATGGAGAAAAATGTGAGAAGTTTGCACCCTAAGTCTAGGTGGTCTGCGAGAATGAGGGATTCTCGCACCCTAGGCCATAGGTAGCCTGCGAACTCTCTTTAAAAATATGTTTTTGGAAGGAGACAAGGGCCACTTTTCTCAGGTAAAAAGTCCTTGTTGGGAACCTGAATACACCATTGTTAAGATATCACCAAGATGATCAAAATCATGTGTAATAGAATGCCCCCCAAAGTATGAGGCTGGAATCAATGACAATCGAAATACTTTGTAAACTACGTGTGTGTGTCAGAAACCAGGAGTGCACCTAATCGGAAACCTACAAACAATCAAGCATCTGCAGAATATAATACCAGTTCTGAGGTAGGCATTCCCATACTCAGATCAGAGAAAGATGGCATCATGAATGTAGGTCATGGCCACCAATCATACACCGTGGATCCATGACGTCAAAAATACTACATAGCCACTAGGAATACATTGTGGATCTATGCGAGAAGACTCAAATTAGGACGACATAGCCACGTGACATACAAAGTGGATCTATGTGTCGATGCAAATCATACATACTCCATCGTAGCCTAGATGAAAAATATGAAACCTAGGGTCTTCAATCCCATCACCTGAAAGTAAGAATCTAACCATGTGATTACATGTGCCGAAGTCGAACATGGTAGAAACCACTTGATTACCGGTCATTGATGAAACCGTTAACAAGTGCGAGGGAAATCACTATTAATGTCAATGACTCCCAAGGTACACTAGTAAAATCCATCGAATGTGAATAAATGAGTTGAGGTTGAACATTCGATGGAATCTCTCAATCAGAGGTCAATGATGAAAACCCACTTTCGAAATCAAGGAAACCTGCCATTGAGGCATGCAAGTTTCAAGATACCAAACAATTTCTAAGTCTTGTTTCCAGATAATGAGCTGGATTCGATGGAACAAAACTCGTCACAGGAGGGCCTTGATGTATCCCCCATCAATGACACAAAATGAGTAACAAATTTTGAAGGTGAAACAGAGTATGGTATAAGTTGAATTGGACACAGGGAAGTCCGACTTGGTAAGAAATGGCCGACTCAATAGAAGGTTTGGATGAACTTCCCTTGAACATATGAATTACATGACCAAGGACATGGAAGCATTGACTCAAACATGACCCAGGATATGACCTCATAGTAAGTTGAATGAGAGACAAATGGATTTCCCAAACCGGCTTCAAATAACAAATAGGGGGTGTCATGTTCAAGAGCGACACTTACTGCCAATAATATGTATACGAAAACACATCCCTTTCCCAAATTTTCCTCCACCATTTCTGGCGAGTACCTATTTATTTTTACGCAAGCTTGAGGAGGATAACATATGCTTGTTGATGTAAGCTCATCCTTTAGACAAGTCCCTCAGAGTATGTTTAACGAACCCTAGGAAGGAGTGGCTCGGTCCCATTACAGGTCTTTCGATGTTTGTTTAATGAGTCCAAAGATAGAAAACTCGAGGGTTTTTCATGTTTTGAGAGTCTAAAAAATACTTAAAGAGAACTCTCTCAGTTCCTTTTTCGTAAAATAGTTCGACAGGACCGAAAAAGTGATAAACTATCGCACATCGAATGTTTTGTTTAGATACTTTTACGAGCGTGAATAGAACAAGGTCGCTCGACAATCTTTTTGGTTTTATGGATTGTGAAAAGAACTTAAAGGATACTCCTTTGGGTTCATTGTTTTCGTGTTACCATGACAAGTATGAAAAGACGAGAAAAGTATACTTGGTTGCGTTCTCATGTATTTTCAAGCGTGAGAATGAACGAAGACTGAGCTCAAAGTTTTTCTAAAAACTATAAAAAGCAGTCGTACATGCGACCAAAAACGAAAAAACATCCATACTCTTTCTTATGGACTTCAAAGTCGTTATATCTACAAAAAGACACACTCATAGGGCTATTAGGCATTAGGTTTGATGAATAAAACAATATTAAAATAAACAAAAATGGTAAAAAGTAAATATAAGTGGGTAAAAGGGATTTTACCATTGTCATTGTGATTTTGCCAAGAACTTTGCCCAAAACAACTCTTTTTACCTCAAATTTCATTGCTCGATCATGGGAGGCACATGCGACCATTTGGCGAACCGTCTCCATCAACGAGGTAGGTTCTTGATCTCCTATCTTTTCCATGGTTTATTTTTTATTTTCATTGGCAATTTTCAAGGTTTTGAGTTTGTTTTAGGGCCAAAACTTGCGCCCGGGTGTTCTCGTAGGCTAGCCATATGGGACCTGCGAGAATGCATGATTCTCGCAGGTGGCCTCAAAGGCACCTGCAAGAATCTCACACTGTGATAAGAGGACACCTGTGAGGGCTAGAAAATAAAATTTTACTTTGAATTTTGTGCAATAAAAAATATTCCAAGGTTTGAAATGAGTTGTTGACTCTCTTCTTATGGTTCTTGTGCAGGCATTTTACTGTCACGATGTTGGAGTGGCACGAAAGAGAACATGAGGAGGAAGATTCCATTGCTGGGAATGACCCGGGTAATGTTGCTTCCCTCCGAGACTGTGGGCTCTTGAAATTCTTCTAGATTCCAGGCATGCGGGCCCAAATCAGATTGTTGGAGTACTTGGTTCATATGTGGGACATGGACCGGCAGTTGTTTCACGTGGGAGTCCACACCTTGAACCTAGATATCGAGGATATCTACTTTTTGATAGGTTTATCACGGCGTGGGTACCACACTATCTTGACTGGTAGTCGAGGCGACGGACTCCCTATGAGTGAGTATTGTCACCAATACTGCATGCCAGAGGCAGAAAGAAGCAAAGGTAAGGTGGCTATTTGGGGGGTCCAAGATTTGACCCTACGAACCATCTTATTCACTATAGTATGCATGGTTGGGAGCACAAATTCACACATGGCTCTCCAAAGCTACTTCCAATATGCCATAGAGTGCATAGAGCCACGAGTCTTCAACTGGTCGGATGCAGTTCTCTGCAGTATGAAGAGGAAGTTGACAAAATGTAGGAAGGGTGACCTGAAGAAGTTCAGGTATGGATCACTTTTGGTGTCCTTTCTTGAGAGGGTTCCATTACTGAGATTACAGGTTGAGTGGGGTTTACCGGCCCCACAATATTTGAGGATGCTGAGGTGGTGCAACCACATGGCTTGACACGTAGTTGGGCCTATCATCAAATACAATGATTCATTCTTTGAATGGTTGTGGCCACAGATGTTGATGGTTGATAACTACGCCTATGCTAGATTGGACATCCGAGAAGATTCATATTTATCCCTACCCGAGGATGCTCAGTGGGGTGACCTATGTAAGAAGTACACATTTTTTTGTTTTAAATGTTTTTGTGATTTTTATCATATAAAATGTTTTTATGTCTGTCCAAGAACTGATCAAAAATCTCTTTTTTAATGACACAGATGTGGGGCCATATCGACCTCCAGGCACGTCTCCTATTCAATGACGAGGAGAGGTGGCTCCAGTGACGTGATGAGATGCTGAAGACTATGAAGCCATGGAGAAAAACTTGGAGGGGTTGACTGCTAACATTCTAGACATGACTATCAAAGAGATCCCTCGGCGTTATCAGTGCCATACTGTCGGCATGTCAGAGTCTTTTGGCCGACTACTTCATAGGGTTGCTCGGGTAGTCATGTGTTATCATGAACGTCGCCCATAACGCTACTTTGTAAAAGCTATGAGCTTCAGATTTTGAAATTTTGGTCCTTGGAGAAAAACGTTTTGTAAAAACTTTTGATTGTTATATACATATATACGAATTCTACCATCTTATCTTGTTTTGTGTGATACATGTGATGTGATTGGTTTATAAATGACCCAAATGTTTGTCTAATACATAGTTAGCTAATGCCTCAGTTAATGTATTTAGACATCTAGGAATATGTTGATACTCAAAATAATCAAAATAACGTTCCAAGAGGCGAATTCGTAAATATACCCGTAATAAAGTAGGACTTCGAATAACATAGACATTACTTAACTATAGTACTACTAGCTGCGAATTAAGTCATACAACCAAGTGACGGATACCGAGAGAAATAACATCAATCAACAATTCGATAACGGTGCTATACTTTGCAATATTGTTGGTCGCACAGCCGAGACACACACCTCATAGAGTAATAAGTTCGTTTGTAGGGGCGTAAATTGCCCAAGAAGCAGAAGCAAGGTTCTGAGTACTACGGCTAGCGGCATCAGCGAAGCCAATGTGGGGTAGCGAAGACTTCGACATCTGGAAACCAAACACAACGTAACATAAGGGTAGAGACCAAAAAACAAAAAATCATACTATAGTAACACACAAGAAGTATAATACAATAAAATACAAGTACTCATTCATAGGTGATCTTAGGCATAGTACTTCTTTAAGTACAACCCATTTCTGGGTTCACTCAAAAGGATACTGTCGTAATCTACTAACTCGTAAGCTCCTTTCTCCAAAACTCGTCTAACGATATAAGGACCTTGCCACATAGCTTCACATTTTCCAGCCCCTAGCACATCTTGATCTTGTTTGTAAAGGAGAACCAGATCACCTTCAGAGAAAACGTGAGGCTTGACATGTTTGTCGTATTAGGCTTTGATGCATTTATTCTGGGCTTCTATGAATAGGGTGGTGTCACGTCGAGTTTCATCTAATCGCATCAGATACAACATACGTTCTTCTTCAACATAAGTGTTTGGTAGGAGTTCGGCGACTAGTTTTAGGGAGGGTATTTCACATTCAATTGACAGGATGGATTCTAGACCATAGACTAACTGGAATGGTGTAAACCCGGTAGCAGACTTAACGGATGTCAAATAAGCCCACAATGCTGAAAACAACAATGTGTGCCAACTCATTTTGTGAATCCCTATCATTTGTCGAAGCATGGTAATGAGGACTATGTTAATTTCTTCGACTTGGCCGTTGGATTGTGGGAAATAGGGTGTTGAGTTTTCATGGCAAAGACCCAACTTTTCAGTGAGTTCGGACATCATGAAGTTTCTAAAGTGGATACCATGATCGGTGATGGTAGCCCGAGGAACACCAAAACGAGCTATGATGTGATTGAATATGAATAATGCTATAGTCTTTTCGGTGTTGTCAAATGTCGGCATCGCCTCGGCCCATTTTGTAAAATAGTCTATGGCTACAATAATGTATCCATTCCCCCTGGCCGAGTGAGGGTGATATGTCATGAAATCGATACCCCATTTCGCAAAAGGACCGATGGAGACCACAGAGTGCAGAGGAGCGGGATGTGATCATATTTTATGGTTGTAGGTCTAGCAAGTGTGGCATTTTTGGATGACAATTATGCAATCATTAAATAAAGAAGGCCAAAATACCCAGCTCCCAAGATCTTCTGGGCAGTAGCATACTCAAACATATGACCACCACAGGCTCCAGAATGGAAGTCATTTAAGACTTTCTTGGATTCATCAAACATGAGGCAGCATCAAAAAACTGAGTCAATCCCATGACGATAAAGAGTATCACCAAGGATAATATACTGACAAGCTTGGTAGCGTATTCGACGGTGGTCAGTACTAGACAAATTGGACCGAAAATTCTAGGTTTGGAGATATATGATGATATCTCCATACCAAAGATCATCAGAACTAATTAGGAAAAGGGATTCATTAGGTAATGAATCTGTTGCTACCTTTTCTGTCTCAGAGAAGGGAAAGTCACATCTCAACTTAGAAAACACTAAGGATTTCTTGTACTTAGAGCGTTTGAATTCCAAGTCAAACTCCTAGAGTATCACGATCCATTTGGAGTATTTTCCCCCTAGCAGTTGACGTCTGAGAATGTTCTACATAGGGTTGCAGTTAGAAATTACTGTAGTCTTACGAGAGAGGATATAGTGCCAGAAACGTTGAACTGCTTGGACGGTTTTCAAGGCCAGTTTTTCAACATGTAAATACTTGGTTTCGGTAGACTTCGAATCAAGTAATAGATGACATGTTCATCATGAGAATCATCCTCCTAGACAAGAACCATAATGATGGTGTAATCCGAGGCTGTGAGGTAGAGGAAATAATCAAAATTGTAATCCAGTGGGAAGAGGAGCGGAGTACATGTCAGGGATAGTTTCAAAGCTTCGAAGGCTTTGTTAGCGATGGTATCCCAGATGAACTTGGACCCCTTTTTGAGTAGTCGTGTAAATCCAAGAGTTAGCTCGACATAGTTCAGGATGAAACGACGAAGAAAGTTTTCTTTCCCTTGCAAAATTTGTAACTGGTGAAGCGAGGAAGGAGGAGGTAGATTGAGGATCGCCTCGACCTTCAAAGGATCTACCCTGATCCCTTGATGTGAAACAATAAATCCTAGAATTTAGCCAAATTCTATGCAGAAAACACATTTGTGAGGATTCAATCATATATTGTAAAACCGACATCGGAGGAGAATGGCTTGGAGGTGTATTGGATGATCGACACGACACATGGAATGAGCGGGTAAGGCATTGAGATATGGTTGCACCATGTTCTTGATATCATGGAAGGCATAAGACATAGCATGCTGAAAATTTGCGCCAACGGTTTTTAGACCGAAAGGAAGTTTTCAATAAGCAAAAGTGCCCCAAGGACAAATAAAAGTGGTTTTGTGTTGATCCTTGGGAACAATATTGATTTTATTATATCTGGAGAAACCATCCATCAGAGAGAAGATTTCACTTTCGGCGCAATTGCCAACAATCTGGTCAACGAAGAGGGTAGGAAAGTTGTCTTTAGGACATGCTTTGTTAATATCCCTATAATCAACGGACACGCGAATTGTGCCTTGTTTATTGTCGATCAGGACAAGATTGGAAACCGAGTCAATGAGAGCCACCAGGTAAATAAAGTCGGATTTGAGAAGTTTCTCAACTTCAAGCTTGATAGCAGCCGCTTTACATGGGTGGACCAGACGAAGGCGTTGTCAGACGGGTTTAGCGTCTGGGTATGTCTTAATCTCATGTATCTCAATGGCGGGGTCAATACCCGACATTTATTCATAGCTCCAGGCGAAGATGTCACGAAATTATTTGAAAAGTGACTTGTAGGTGACTATTTTGTCAGGGGAACACGAAGCTCCGATATGCACATTTTCGATATGTCGAGGGAAATGGTGGGTGAGATATTTCTTAAGTTCCCTTCAGAAAACACATAGTGTGTGGACTCGAAAACGGTGGAAATGACAGCAACGGTCGACAGGGTCGAGATCCGTTGGTATCTCTCGATGGTGTGTTGTTCCAGGAAGAGGATGGAATGATGATGTACATCGTCCTAGGGGGTGTCTTCCATAACAGACATAATCATATCGTCCATGGAAAAAATGATGCGGAAAGGATCTAGAGATAAATCACCAAGAGAGGGGGTAGAAGGAGTTGTCGATTGAATGGCGTAATAGGCGGATTTGACCGATCTCAATGACATTTTGTTGTCATAACGAATATGATCGCTGGGGTTGGGTACCATCCATGGGTCGTGAGATGTAGGGGCTCTATGAATAGAGGTGGAGATCATGTTGATTGAAGTGACAGACGGATGTGGAACATTGGGTGGTGGGATGGTGAAGGTACCCATTAACGAGGAGTCTTTAAGAAGACCCACACCGACGTTCTCGTATCCGGGGGGGTTTGGCAATGAACGGTACATTGCCAGTACACGCATCCGAGTTAAAGAAGGTTAATTGGTCGATGATAATTACCTTTCCTTGATTTGGGAAACATACAACAAAAAAAGAGTCGACACAACTGCACGCATGGAATCAATCCAGCTATGGCCAAGTAGAAGGTTGTAATCGAGAGGAGCTTCAAAGAATTCTACTTCAACTTGGACTGTTTTTCCTTCTAACGTAATTGGCAATGAAGGGAGGACACCATAAGGCTTAAAACTGGAGCCATTAAAGGCTTTGAGTGTGTTGTGGGATTCTGTCAAAGGAGGAGAGTTGATGGCTTTCCAGCAGGCAATAGACATGACACACGTCGAGGCACCCTCGTCGATAATAGTTATACAAATGTTTTTGTCGGAGACAATAACTTGTATTTGGAATGCGAGTTGAGGGGGTAACCTTGGAATGTGATATTCTAAGTCAAAAATTATTAAATTCGTATTCGTAGGGTCGATTATACCAATAGCTTTCAACAGTGCCTTACATTGTATATGACAACTTTGAAGGACTTCGAGGGCTGACATCATGGATAGTGCTTGGGCCAGATCTTCAACAATATTGTAGTTCTGGGAAGCACGGGCATAGTGTTTCGTGGTCCCTTGAAGGAACTTAGTAACCTCGACTCGTCGTGGACAATACGTAGTGTAGTGATCATCACCACAGATAAGACAAGGGTATCGGGGTTTGCACTTATCCCTATCGTCAACAGGTGGTGTTTTGGTTCTCTCTGCTTGCGAATTATTTTTGTCCTTCTTATTCTTACCCTTTCCCTTTCTGGATTTTCTTTTACCAGCGGGGGTAGATCGAATAGAATTTACCTCAAAAGTCTTGCTGGTGGGAGGGGTAGGAGATGGAGCATTTTGAACATTAGAAGAAATGGGTTTGGGGTTGTTTCTAGAGGTTTGGGAAGAATATGGTTGGGCATGGAAAGTTCCAATCACATCATCAGCTGCATGAGAAGCAGCAGGAGTAGTTGAAGTGGTAGAAGTAGAAGGACGAGGTGCATCAGGGAGTAAGTCATAAAGAGTACCCATTTGTGAGTAAACAAGGTCAAGGTATTGAGCATGACTAATGGATTTTTCTTCCATAACAACTCCACCCATGGCGATGTAATGACCGATGTCATTCACGAATAATTTTGTGAACCACTCTGCTAGCAACTAATCGGGAAGTTCGAGTTTGATGAGATGTTGTCTCCGTCGCCACTCATGAATGTGATCAGAGATATGAGTGGCTTTGGTTTGTTTGAAAGAACTCAAAATATCGGTCCATGTTTCATAGTGGATCGGTAACTGGTAGTGGGTGAGGAACACCATAGCGAGGGTGTTGAAGTCGGTGAAGAAACCTCATGGTAATTCTATATACCATTTTGCGGCAGAACCCGTGAGAGTTCTTTGAAAAAGGCGTAAACAAATAGAGTCATCCATCAAGGAGTTGGATGAGCACCAAAGGTGAAAAGTCATTACATGACTGTTAAAGTCCTCTCCCACTTTGCCATCGAATTTAGGGATGTCAGATGGTAGTTTGGATGGTATAGCAGGCCATTGGGGAGAGTGACGGATCTGATCATTTAAAATTCTCGACAGATCTGGGAGGTCCAAGGTGGCTAAGAAAGGTAACTGTCTATTCACGTGCGGGTATTAGTGACTTTGGGGAGGGAGTCCTGTCGGCAAACCAGTGGGACCATAAGCAGTCTTCATATAATGCAAAGATCCAGGCAAATTCGATGGTTGTTGAGGAGGCAAGTAACTCATAGGGTTGTATCCTTGGATGGGGGCATGGCGTTGAGCAGTCAAGCCCCAAATAGGATTAGAAGTACCTGGATAGGGTTGGCCCATAGCAGGGGGTATGATGGAGCTAGCCGAAATTTGTTGCCCCCCAGTCGATTGAGGATTATGTTGGATCAGATGGCTCCAATACTGGGCCAAGGATGGAGGTATGTTTTTTCCACAGGGTGGGGTCGGTGGGGGTTGTCCTCCAATTGGGGGTTGTGTTCCAATCAGGGGTTGTGTTCCAATTGATATTTTCCCTACAAGGGAGGGTTGAGTTGGACCTCCTTAGTGAAATAGTCCACCAACAGGAATATGGTAATTTTGTGTGAACAATGGAATGGCGCCACTAGGATCAGTGCCTCCAATAGAGGATGGAAAAGGTCCTCTTAAAGGGTGAGGAGGAAGTGTTGGAATGAAACCAGGATGAGAGTGCCCAGAAGAAGTGGGACCACCAGGAGTTTTGGATGTAATTTACGTAGGAATGAGAATAGAGGCATTCAATGCATGGAATCCAGGTGGAAGAGTCGGGGTGACTCTGGGCGAAAGCAGTGTACCAATGGGGGCTTGGCAAGCTGCGGTAATCCCAGTGTGAAGACTCGTAGTATCTATGTAATGGACCATTTGTAAAGGGAGAGTCATGATGTGGTTGACTCGTGGGGCTTATGTACCAGGAAAATAATAAGCAATAGTCAAGAGTACTACGTATGGATCAGATGTTTCATGTAGCTCAGGTGAGATAGTGATATCAACACCTGTTCCTGAGCCAAAGAGGTCCCGTCTAAAAATGTCGGTAGCCCAAAAAGGAGCTTGACCCTCATGATCCGGATTTTATGAGAAAAATGAAATGAATACTTATTATTAATAGGTTCTTAACACAAAATAACAGAGATACAGTAAAATTGGTTTTCTATTCAATAACGAAATAAGTTGAAACTGTAAAATGCAGCAGAAACAAGCTTGTTGGAATGGTGGCGGCTTATCTCTGAGAAGAGATGTGACGGAAGCGCACATTCACAAGAAGAAGGTTACAATGAGGCTATGAAGGCCTTTTTACAATAAGAAAGAATTCCAACAACCCTAGACATCCAAAAACCTAACCCTAGGAGATGAAACGCCAAAAGTCATGTGGGCCCCGTTTGGGTAAGCTAGTACATCAACTTCCCGGGGTCGTAACTTTTGCATACGATCTCTGTTTTAGGCGTGTAATAGCCCGTTGGAAAGGTATCGCAGAGGAGATTAATTTTGGGGGATAAATCATGCCTTCAGCTATCATTGAGGAGATCTATGTTGAAAAACCTTCATTTAGGCCCTCAAAATGGCCCCGGAAGTAAAAACTACTACAAATAGTAAATTGCCAAAAATACCAGAAAACTATTTTGAGCCACTTGGAAAAGGTGGGTGGCCACTGATATCCATATAGATCAATCCTCCCTCCTTAGGAAGTAATGGTCTCCATTGTGTTGAGGTCCCCCATTAGATGAGGAAATTTCTGTTGAATTTGGCCCCGGGTGAGCCACTTGCCTTGGTGCAGGAGTTGTCCTGCTTTGACGAATCGATAAAGTTGGATCCTTTGTTGTCTAGTGCCCTTGATCTGTCTGTCCACAATCTGATAATTGGATGCCTGTTGTATGCAGTCGGGGTTAAGTTCTGTTGGTGTCATTTGTTCTGCTACTTCTGAGGTGTCCAATAATGGTGGGAAATAAGGGTGAAGGAGATCCACGTTGAACACTGGGTGCAGGCCAAGGAAAGGAGGAATGTTGAGCTCAAAAGAATTATCCCCCACGGCCTTGGTGATAGTGTACGGTCCATAATGGAGTGGGCGAAGCTTTCGATGGGGTCGTGTAAGGCATTCTTTCTGCAAGTGCAACCAAACTTTGTCACCCACTTGAAACTTATGCGGCACCCAATGTTGATCATGGTGCTATTTGTACTTGTCATTGGACTTTTGTAGGATATCCTGAACCTATTGGCGGATGTGCTGGACCCTCTCAATGAACCGGGTGGCTTTTTCAGCTTCATTTGGACTAGGAGATGAGTCAATTGAGGTGACCGAAAGGGGAAGTGCACCATCTATGGGACCCAATGGTTGGAATCCCAACCCCACTTGAAAGGGGCTGTGGCCGGTTGAGCTATGCAAGGCTTGGTTGTAGCTATGTTGGACATAAGAAAGGATCTCATCCCATGTGCAAGGGTTCTTTGAATTATACATGCGAAGGTTATGCACAATCATTTGATTTACAACCTCGGTTTGGCCATCTGTCTGGGGGTGGAAGGCCGTGGATTTAGTGAGCTTGGTGTCTAGCAGTGACCATAGGCTCAACCATAATGTGCTGAGAAATCAACTATCCCGGTCTGAGACAATGGTTTTTGGGATTCCAAAATGTACCCAGACTCGTTCAAAGAAGAGCTTGGCAGTGGCCTCTGCTATGATGCTCTTCTTATAGGCAACCAGAATCGCCATCTTAGAAAAGTGATCAACAACCATAAAAACACAGTCATTTCCCCGCTTGGTGGATGGGAGGACGGACATGTAGTCCATTGAGATGGATTCCCATGTCCTGTCAGGAGTAGGAATAGGGGTGTACAAGCCCTGTTTCTTAGTGGTCGGTTTGGCAATAGCGTAGGCAGTGCAGGACCTGATATACTTGCCGACCTCCTGTCGAAGTTTCGGCCAGTAGAAATGTTTTTGTAGAATTGCCACTGTCTTTTCGACGCCAAAGTGTCGTGCCACCCGACTGTAGTGGGCTTCCTAGATACACTTTGCTCGCTCGCTTGATGGAACACAGATATGGCCCATACGACACAACAACCCATCCTGAAGATGGAAATTATCGACAACTACATTTGCACCCAACATTTGGTAGGTGGTGGCAAAGTCAGGGTCTGTCTCATAGAGTTGGGGCCATCCATATGTCTCATGGCCGCAAGAGTCTAGCATCCTGGTGAGTGCCGCGACTAGTGGTCTACTGAGGCAATCAGTGACGCAATTGGTGATTCCTATTTTATACTTGATTTTGAGGTGGAACTGCTGCAAGTATGTGGACCACTTTTGATGGCGGTCATTTTGCAGTTTTCCCTGTGTCTGCATGAACTGCAGTGGCTTATGATCAGTGTGGATGACTGTCTCCTTCCCAAGAATGTAATGTTTCCACTGGCGACATGCTTGCACAATGGAGTACATTTCTTTGTCCTAAGTAGGGTACTTACGGACAGTGTCTGACAATGTCTCACTATGATAGGCCACGGGGTGGTCGTGCTGAGTGAGAATGGCACCCACGGCATAGTCTGAAGCATCTGTCTTGATCTCGAAGGGATGCTGCAAGTCTGGTAGTGAAAGTACTGGGGTTGAGCATAAGCGTTGCTTCAAATCATCGAACGCTTGTTGTTGGGACCGGCCCAACGCAAATTTCTCCTTACCACAACCCCTTTTTATTTGGCTGAGGGCCCATGCAATATGGGAGAAACCCAACACAAACCTGCGATAGAAATTAGCAAGTCCCAAGAAGCTTCGAAGCTCAGTGAGTGTTGTTGGGGCTGGCTAGTCACGGATGATTTGGATCTTGGCTGGATCCACATGTACACCATGTTGATCAATGATGTAGCCCAGGTAATGGACCATGTCCATGCCGAAGGATCATTTTTCCAGGTTGGCGTATAGCTTGTGCTTCCGCAGGGTGTGCAGAACCTGTTGAATATGTTGCAAGTGTTCGTCCCAAGTCTTGCTGTAAATTAG
>SNQJ01S0218717.1:2561-15198 GCA_010110895.2 Picea sitchensis
GACATTAGACACAAACTAGAAAGAAACAGGCCAAGCGTGTCATATTGATGAGAATAACGACAACAGTACTTACAATCGTAGATGCGAATGCGGCAACTTCGTCAAGTCCCCTTCGTCTAACCCTTGCCTGAAAGATCCACAACCTGGATAACAACAGCTTCACTGATCACTCTCCTTTGGATGATTGTGAGTTTCCTCCAAGATCATAAGTTTCATATCTTCAGTTCTTCCCCCATCAGCTATGTTCCAACACCACTTATGAGATCATAAGTTTGGTGTAATTCTCCATTTCCCATCCTTTGTTTCACCATTAGAAAGATTGCTTATATAGCCTTGGAGAGGCTTTAACCACTTGAGATATCCTTGGGGAAGTTGAGGATTTTCCTCCTTCAGTTGAGGATCTGCCCTAGGATCATGGCTGGACTAGGGACTTGAATCCAACTACCTTTCAAGAATGGAAAGATGCTTCCCCCATTCGTCTCAACAGCTTAACAACTTCCCAGAATAGGTAGCGCTCCCTCAAAAGGGCCATTAGAGCATTGTAGCACTCCCTATTAGGCTTTAGGGGGGCGCCAGTGCTCTAAAAATCTATAGCGCTCCCTTAAAAGTGCCAGGGGAGCGTTATAACACTCCCTAACAGTGTCAAGGGGAGCGCTGGTGCTCCGAGATAGTGTAAGGGGGAGCGCTCCTCTCTAAAAACTTAGTTTTTGAGGTGCTTTCATATGGCAAAAGGTTTGCAAGCTTGTTGACTCATTTCTCCTCTTCCAAATCAAATGTTTGAGGTGTTTCAAGTGTCCTTCTCATGTCGTTATAGGCACGACATAGGCATCATGGAAACATGCTTTCTTTGACACTTTACGACACTTGTGAGCAACATGCGACACTTGCGACCTTGTGAGAAAAATGCGACACTTGCGACCTTTGTAATGACGACACTTGTGAAACTATCAAAGTGAGTTATTTTGATGTGTAACACTTCCTATGACGATCCTTGGACCTATCCATGCATCAAAATCATGCCATACCATACATCATGAAGAAAAATATATGTCAACAATGAATAGAGATTCATGAACAAAACATCAACCATGTACATCCTGTTCCATATTGTGTGCCAATCATGCACAACACTCATGTACATCAATACTATACAATATACCATAATATATCATCAATGGCGTGTATCAACCATATGCCAAGAACATGTGTCAATTGTGTACCAACCATATTTCTCTACCAACATTCCAACCATCTACCTCAAACAAGTGTCATATAACTCATGATATGCCTCTACCATGAACTAAGTATCTCAACCATCAATATATCAACCAAGAATCATAACAAATGTCTCAACTATATCATCTCATAAATCATGTACCAAAGCAAGTGCATCAACCATGCACCAAATATGTACCAATCATGCATCAACTATAGATCAAGCTATGACTCATCAATTATGTACAACATAACCACCTCATCAACTCATTAACTACATGTCCCAATATGTAACTCAACCACATGGAAAATAAATGCACTGAGACATTCAACAAATATGCCTCTAACAATACATCATAAGATATATCAATGGAGCTCACATATGTACCAGCCATGTACCATGACATATCTACCTCAAAAACCATTCACTACAACAAGTACTAAGCAACAAATAGTACCTATAAACATGTACTAAGAGTGTCCCTCAATATATCAATGATATATCTCTAGCTAGCATCACATCATCATGTTATATATCATAGACAAGGTGCTATAACATCATTGAGAACATAACCAACAATATACCTTATCAGAAATTCATCACTCCACACACTAAATTTTGTACCATGCATCCAAGATACATAAGATTCAACACTCAACCATATGCCATCACCATACATACATCAAACACATATGAAAGGATATAATCATAAAAACCTGCAACAAGCCATGTCAGACCCTGCAAAACAAAGTTATACCATCAAACCATTTTGCAACTCATATGTACACTCCTCTTCATGAGGATTTTTCCATAGGTACACATCCTATTCCACAAATAGCTCATGTATGTATGTGAAATTTCTATAGTTCACCTCACGTATGTATGTGACTTCTCCCACATGAGCCTATGTATGCTTCAAAAAGAGTGAAGCTTTCTTGATTCTTTATTCCTTCATTCATGTCTAGTTGTTTAGTATTCTTCATCCACTTCTGAGAGTGTCCTGATTTCTATGTACTTGTACTATGAGCTTCCATCCTTTCAACATTGTCTTCCTTCCAAGTTACGTGTTCTCTTCCTCAATGACCGTCTCCTTGAATTCTAGCAATCCCGAGCTTTGTGCCCAAACCCGCTACAGTTGTAACATCTCATGGTGTGACAATGAGAAACAATGTGTCCCACTTGATTACATATCCAACATATTAGGGTGTTATGGAACCTTTCGACATCTTTCCTTGCATAATTTATACAATCCAAAGCTTTGTGACCATATTCATTACAAGAGAAGCAATGACCATGAAAAACATTTTCATACCTTTTCTTTGGTGTCCACCTTGAAGGTGTCTCTCTTCTGAATTTTCTTTGAGGTGTAGGAGTGGCTTGTTGATGTATTCCTTGCTCTGGTCTTCTGAAGGTTTTCTTTCTTTATGATGATGCTTTAATTGTAGCTTTACTTTCTCCCTTTGAAAATGGAGGACACGCATCATTCTTCTTAGAAGTTCCAAATTCAAAGTGTGCATCTTCCTTGTTGTATCTAGAACCTGATTTGTCATTAGGTGATATTTGACTATCCAAAATTTCATCCAAGATTGTTGAGCTATTCACGAACTTGATGTGAGTATTTGACTTCTCAAATTTCCTTCTAAGATCAACTTCATCTGCTTCTAGCTTATGGCATGATTCTTCCTTTTAATTTATTGATTCTTCAATAGTTCCCCTACCCATTTGGCTTCTTCAAGTCGAGTCCTTAAATTCACATTCATTTTAAGATCTTCAAGTCTTTTTCTAATCTCATCATCTACCTTCTTCTTTTCTTCTACTTGACTAGTTATATCATTCTTTATTTTCTTGATCTCTTCTTCTTGCTTCATTAGTATTTTCTTTAGTGCCATGATATGCCTTGGGTATTTTTCTAGGACCTCCTTAGTGTATTTTTCAAGATACTCAAATGAAATTGAACCATATCCTATTTCCATTCTAACTTCTTCTAAACTAGTTATAATTTTATCTTTAAGCTCCAACAAATATTCCTCTTCATTATTTGCAAATTCTATACAAACTTCTTCTATATATTCTTCTTCTTTTGCAAGAGAACATTCAACATTATCACACTTAGAAGTATTGAAATCAGAGGATTTTGGAGAGTCTTTACCTTCACTGTCCTTGATGGAACTTTTGTCTTGATATACTTTTTCTAACTTCAAACATACATCCTTGGAGGAAGTGCATTGTCCCATGCTTTCTTTGAAAGAACCTAAGAGTCCATTGAAGATGATCTTGAGTGCCACTGCATTTTTATTCTTTGCTTCCTTTTGAGCTGGAAGATTTGACTGATTCTTTGAGGGAATTGATTGACCAACAACTATGTTTCAAGCACATGCTCCTTTTTCCATAAAATACCCTTTAATTTATATTCTCCATGTTGAGTAATCTATCTCATCAAAGAAGGGAACTTCATCTACATATTCATCCATTGTGTGTCCATGGATATCCTTCAAGCTAGTTAAGGATTATAATGAAGGCCCTCTCTGATCCTAATTGTTGGACACACTAATCACACTGAGAAGGGGGGTGAATCAATGTGAGGGATATTCTACACTTCTCTCAAAACTTTAATTATCAATCACCATTCACAACATCATTACTTATTACTTCCATTCACACTTAGTTTCTTGCATGTAAATATCTCTCAATAACATACATTAAAAATAAAGAGCTATGCACCATCACAATCAAGAACACAAGGAAAACCATATAGATGTATAAATTTATTTTATATTATGGACTACAATCCTTGGTTTTTATCAGCGACAACTAAAATAGAGAACCAACTCCAAGAAAGAACCGACTCTCAATGCAAGACCCAACATGCATATCCTAGCACCAACCAAACTATGAGGAATCCAACCCTCAATTATAAGACCCATCTTCTAGACAGAAAACAATCTGTCAAAGTGTACCAATAGTCTATAAAAACACAAGTGAATCAACTATGCACAACTTGTCACAACAACCTGTCACCTCAACCTGTCTCATCAATCTCATAATCCAAATAAAAAACAAGTCTATACCATCCAACAACCTATGTATGTTTCTTATGCATACACCATCACACAACATAGATATCCCTCAACCATATCATAAAAAAATGACTCAACCAACCAACCAACATATACCATATCCAAACTTTACAAAAACCATACAAACAATACTTCAAGCATTCACCATACCATGAGAAAATCTAAGCATCAAGACAACATACAATCATACCAAAATTTTTGTAGAAGATCTGAAAATGTAGATATATTACGGATATGTTTATGTAGCTATGATTCTACTATCGTGATTATGCTACCACAGTTCTTCTACTGTGATTCTGCTATCGCAGTTTTGTTGTCTAGATTTTTCTGTCGTGATTTTACTACCACGATTTTTTGCTGCGATTTTTCTGCCGTGATTTTCCTGTCGTGATTTTTCTGCTACAAATTTTCTTCCTCATACTTTGCATAAATTCTAATGCATCCATGAGTACCTGCAATGAACCTTTCACCAAAATAATATCTCCAACATGCTCAAGAGATTCCACACATAAAAGACCCTTTCTCTCTTATTTATACTTCTCCAAGTAACTTCCTCTAGGGGTTATCATCTAACCAACTTCCTTCTTTTTGGGATAACCCACTTCTAACCACCTTGTCCACTTACAACCACCCTGTCCACTTATAACCACTTTATCCACAATTAGTAAATTCATCACTTCTAGTTGCAACTAATTTATTTTTAATTATTTTCTTGTTGCAACCACTTAACCTATGACTAACAACTTGGAAAAGTGAAACTCAAGGCCAACATAGGTGCAAACATTGCAAAATCTTGGCTAGACTAATATCTCATTAGTTGAATCTTTGTAACTAAGCTGAAGTTCCAAAAATTCTCTAACCATACCAAAAGCTAACTTTCCCCATGATAACTCCCCTCCTTTTATAAGATGAAAAGGATAGGGTGAGGAGGTTAGGATGATCCCACTAGAATAGGGATGTGAATCATATCCAAAATTATTAGAGGCCACCTCACCATCGAAGCTTCTATTCTAGAAACGTCGAGAAGATGCTCTTTTTCTTTGTAAAAAAGATCGTCTCACCCTTAATACTGAGAAAACTGCGACAACGTTGCAGGCCACTATGGTTCAACCTATGTTGATCCTAAATTTTTGCACCCTTAACACTAAAAAAGGTGCGATGATCCCTTTTTATAAGGTTTTTACAAATGAAAAGATAATTTTCATCTTTCTGGGAAAATGTGTCTTCATTTTTCTTCAGGGATTCAGACCATTGATCCTTCTAAAGAAAAAGGATAGGGGTACATCATTAACAATCATAGGGGTGATGAAAATAATGTGTAACAGTAAGCCCCCCAAAGTATGAAGTTAGAACAAAGTGATATCTGAAATACTTTGTTGAGTGTGTGTTGGGAACAAGGAACACGTCAGTCGGAAACCTGCCAACAAACAAAGAAATATAGTACAATAATATATCATGACTGAGGTAGGAATTTCCATACTCAGAATACAAATGAATGAAAGAATAAATGCCGACATGAAAATATCCATGTCAAGTATGAAAGGTTATGTCCACCAAACATACACTATGGATCCAAGCCAATATGACTCAAATCTTAGCATAGCCACAAAAAATACACTATGGATCTATGTGTTAAAGACTCAAATTTGAAGATAGCCACGAGACATACAATGTGGTTCTATGCAACAGTACAATCTAAATATACTCCAACGCAAACTGAAACTATCATAAAAGATGCAGGGTCTTCATCTCCACCACTCTATAGTACGAATCTAACCATGCGAATACATGTGCTAAAGTCGAACATGGTAGAAACCACTTGATTATCGGTCATTAGTGTATATCATTAACAATTGCAAGGGAAATCACCATTAATGTTAATGACTCCCAAGGTACACTAGTACAATCCAACGAGTGTGAATTTATGAGCTGAAGTTGAACACTCGGTGGAATCTTCTGATCAAGGGTCAATAATGAAAACCCATTGTCGAAAGTGAGGAAACGTGCCATTGAGGCATGCAAGTTCCAAGGTACCAATTAGTTTCTAAGTCGAATTCTTGGATAATAAGTTGAATTCGATAGGAAAAGACTTGTCACAGGACGGCCTTAATGTATCCCCCATCAATGACATGAAACAGGTAACAAGATTTCAAGTAGATCAAAGTAACAAGTGATTCAGGACTGACTCAAGGATGGCCGACGCAATAGAAGGCTTAAGGACTATAGAAATGGGCAATGCAATAGAAGGATTTTTGGGTTGAACTTATCTTTGAACATATTGACAACACAAAAATTGTCTTGGCAACGCCGACTCAACAAAAGGATCATAGACCAAACTGTAATATTATAAAGGAGTGTGATCAAGAGGCAACTGGATTTTTCCAGCCGTAACACAAAGTGAGTGAAAGGGTGTCATATTCAAGAGTGACTTACTTCCAGAGAATACAGTTTTAAATAAATTTCTTTCCCAATTTTCCCCCACCATTTCTGGTGAGTACCTCTTTATTTTTACACAAGCTTGAGGAGGATAACATATGCTTGAACTATAAGCTCATCCTTTGGATGAGTCCCTCGGAGTATGTTTAATGAACCCTAGGAAGGAGTGGCTCGGTTCCATATGGGCCTTTCGATGTTTGTTTTATGAGTCAAAAGAAAGTAAACTCAATGGTCTTTTCATATTTATGAAGTTTGAAAAAAACTTATAGAGGACTCCATAAATTCTTCTAATCATGCTTGATTAGAGTGTTCATTTTTCATAAAGTAGTATGATGAGACCAGAAAAGAGATAAACTACCACTCAACATATGTTCTTTCTAATTCACTTTAACGAGCATGAAAGACAACAAGATCCCTCAATAATCTTTTCGTATTTAGAGAGTCTAAAAAAAGCTTAAAGAGAACTCCAGGGGGTTCATTTTTCATATAACCTTTACGAGTCCAAAAAAGTGATAAAAGTATACTTGGTTACATTCTCAAGTATTTACGAGCATGAGAAAGAACGAAGACTAAGCTCAGGATTGTTTTCATTTTTACTCAAGTTTAAAATAAAACAAAATTATGCTTGAGATAGATTTTATTTTTACACAAGATTAAAACTAAACAAAACTATGCTTGGACTTGGTTTCATTTTTACATAAGCTTGAACCAGAGGAAACTATGCTTTCCCCCATCTTAAAAATCTAGCATATTAACTCCAGCATGAAGTCTAGAGGCTATAGGAAAATGACCCCCAAGCTTCGCTTCGTCCAACTGCAAAGGAAGATGAAAGAATGCTTCAAATACTAGATGAAGGACTTGACTCAAAAAGAGAGGGGGGAAATCTATTTCATTTTTTAATGAGATTTCCACAAAGAAGAAAAACTGTGCTCGAGACAGGATGTTTTATTTTTTAACGAGCTTGACACAGGAGAAGAACTATGCTCATAACATTTGTTAAATTTTTTAATGAGGTTGCCACAGAGATGAAAAATCTATCCTCTTAATCTCTGTTTCATTATTTAACTATGTTTCCACAAAGACGTAAAAATATCCTCGTAGTTGGTTTCATTTTTTAAGGATCTTGAAATCATAAAACCATTCTCAAATCTCTCTTATTGATCATGGCTTCCAAGAGGACAATGCTCTGGATGGACACCATGTCAAGGGACAAAACTCAGTCATGGCTTCCAAGAGATCTTCATTGGATGGACGAATCACACTCTGGAAGGAACACATGTCAAGGGCCACGACAGGGCTAATGAGATCAAGATCTAAAATCCCTATCAAATAAATCACCATGTCAACTAACAGATCTAAGTCATAAGAGACTAAGCTTATAGTGAGAGGCTCATTTTCATCGGCAGCTGAAGGCATGGGAGACAATGCCACATGATTGACCTATGGCAGGGGAGATACCATTTTCATATAAGAACCATTGAGGGAGGTCATTGAGTTGATGATCAAGTCAGGGACAACAAACGAAAGTTGATCAATAGTCACAATTCTTCCATCGTGAGGGAAATATATCACACGAAAAAGAGTGGACACGATATCTTTCATGGCATAGACATAATCTCTCCCAAGGAGTAAATCGAAATCCAAGGGGTCTTGGACTACCATAACATCAATAAAGATAGTTTTCCCTCCTAAAGTTATGGGAAAATGAGGAAGGGTCCCTAAAGGTTGACTGGTTCTTCTGTTAAAAGCTAACAGATTCTGCATAACCGACACAAGTGGAGGACAACCCAAATATTTCCAAGCAATAGAGGAAACAATACTAACGGATGCACCTTCATCTATCAACATCTTAGGAACGTCCCGACAACAACCATGTAGTGTAATATTGAAATGAATGTGATATGGAAGATGAGGTCTATTTAGCGCACCCCAATCAAAAAGGATGGCCTCATTACTTGGAGGGGGTTCCACTAGAGGAGGAATTCCCCCTAGCACGGTAGTGTCTGTATCAACAAGAAAAACATGAGCAGTATCAGGCTTACTCTCTAGCGGGAGAGTAGGATCAACCAATGACGATATCAGATCAACCACTTGGGTTTCATTCTCCAAGGGGAGAATGGGGTTGACAGATGGAAACAGATCGACCGCTTGGATTTCACTCTCTAAAAGGAGAGTGGGATTGACCAAGGATAGGATCAGATCGACCACTTTGTCAACTGGTTCAATTGAGGACATGACCATATTGACTACCTGATCAATCAAACTGACCGACGAAGGGACCATATTGATCATTCCGTCAACTACAGGTGGGTTGAGAGTAATCCTGCGAAAAGCAACCGGAATTTGAGGCTGGGAAACAATCATGTTTTCCAGTAATTTTAAGGCTTCATCCATATGAGGGAAAAGGTGAGTTTGATGACTCCCTCTGCATAACCTACATGGAAACTTGACTCTACTTTTCTTCTTCCCAACGGTATCCTGACTAGTTGATGGGAGGTCATCAACATGTTGTTCAGAGGCTGACAACATGGGTTGGCAAGGGCATGTAGACCATACTTCTATAACTTTGGATAGACTAGGGAAATACTTAAGAAGATGGATACCCTTACAAATCTTGCAAGGGAACTTGGGCTTACGGGTTGTTTGGGTGATCTTGGCATCATCAACACTCCCAACACAATTATCAGTAACTAGTTTTTTTTCAACATGTCTAGTAGTGGTTGGAAGTTTGGACCCTTGTTTATTTTTCTTGTTCTTAATATTCCTTTTCCTCTTCTTCTTATCGACCGGGTTACTAGATTCAAATATTTCGCTTGAAGAATAAGATGAAACAGAAGAAGATCTTACAAGTGAAGAAGACAAACACGATCTTACTGGTGAAGAGGGTGAAGGGTCAACATAAGGTTGATGTTCTTGAGGGGAAGTGATTACAACTGAAGCACTTGCTGCATTTGAGATTACCTGAGTGGAAAACAACCATACCGATAACCCAATTGTGAGAACTGGAAGGTTCAAAGTAGCAATGTAAGGAGGACCAACGTTTCCATAAGAAGGAAAAACAAAAGGTTTCACTAGAAAAGGGGTTCCTTCATTTTTCATCCCAGGTATAGATGCTATAAATATGGATCCAACCTAAGGCCTATAAGAGAAAACAAATAACACACGCTAAAAAATCTAGGAAGCAAACAAACAAACAAAACCTTCTCACAATGAACGCACTAGTTGGTGATGAAATCCAATGTCACGGGAACAATGTAAGAAGGGGCTGAGATAGAGTGGGTGGAAAAGTTACGCTGCTGACCTGCTTAATAGACTTATGCCTTGGTGCAAGCTTCCATACAATAAATGTGGATTTACCCTCCAATGAGCCTGAGTGAGTTTGGCCAATGTTGATTCCAAGTACACTGAAGACTTCCCCTTCACCGTCACCTCATGTATTACCCTAAGGAATGGCCACTAAAGTTACCAAATACAACAATGATGCTTGGGGAAACAGTCGACAGTCTAATATACACATAAGGCCAGGGTAACTAAGCCCGAAATTGACTTGAGAAGGCTCGCACAGGGTTGTTTTCTCAAGTGACCCCCAATAATACATGAAACCACTACACTAGGACCAACAAAGCAGGGTTAGTAACTCTGCTTCCCTTAATGTGACCTCGTGATTGACCCTTCTATGAGAAGGGATTCCCAAGAAAAAATGTAATAAGTGGATTTATCGCTCCCTTGCACAATATTCTATGTTTTTTTTATAGCTTTGGAAAGTTATCCTTTCAACCTACTCCAAAGCCCTACACCCTAAGCTAATGTAGGTTTGTTACCAAAAAATATAAAAATGTCTAATCAATTTTTATAAGTGTTTTAGTTTAAGGTTGTTGTTTAGGCAAGGGTGCGAAAGTGAAACGTATGATGTTTTAGACTCGACTCCAGAAGAATGCAAAATAATGAGATGCAAGTCTTTTTATTTTCAATGAATCTTACTCATGGGATGTATAAGAGGTTCAACTTTATATTAACAAATAACACCCAATTCCCAAATGCCTAACTGCAATATTTCTTTCGTGAAAGATGCAAAAGAAATGCCAACTCGCTACACAAATGTAAAATCGTCCCCCAACTAATGCAAATCAAGCATTAACACTTTCATTGAGAAAAGGAAACTAAATGCGATAGCAAATCATTTCGAAACAAAAGCAACCCAAACTAAATTTTTTCTTTTAAAACAAACTATTCAGAAAAAAGAACTGTTCTTTCACTAAAAAATTCTAAAGAAAAAAATTTCTTTGTAACTGAAAGACACTCAAAGCAAGAAATCAAATATTTAAAAAAAAAACAATATAAAACAAAGAAAATAATGGATAAAAGTAGATTCAATGCTGTCAAGCTGACTATAATCAGACTTAACAAATCACCCCAAACACTTATCTAAGATCTAGGCAAGGAAAAAACCATCAATTTTGTTTTTCACACAATCATCGTAGGCTACTAGACTAACATTGTGTGACAAATCCAGATCAACACAAGCTAGAGAACATTACAGTGTGATTATGTCACACTATTTCTAAAGGAAGGGTGCATCGAACACCAAAAATATGGAAGAATTAAAAACATTGAAAGTTTTTCAGTGAATTCAACAGTCAGTGAGCATACTGGATCTTCCAGCGACTCAGAAAACAAAACCCAGGCAGACAAGAAAGGAAACAAGACTACTAGGAAAACAATACGTTCCCCAATATGGTTGCCCATTTTCTTATCAGACAAATCGGTAAGTGCAGACACAAACGGATATCCCTAGTTTCACCACGAAACTAGAACAAAACAAGACAGAATATAAAACTTTCCCTAAGTTTTAATTTTCAAGTATACTAACTAACAAGAGATAAATGACATACCTTTTAAATGTCATTTTTCCTCGCTATTTTCATCCTCGCTCCATTCCAAGGCTTATGGGATGTTGAACCTATAAAAAAACATAAGCCGACGAAGTGAAAGAAACAACATATACTTAACAAAACCTATGTATGTGATCAAGGAGTCATACAACAAAATAAGAACAATTTTATGGGAAAGAAACATATTATTGTATTAGAAATATGAAAAGGAGAATACAATTGATGCCTTGATGTTGTTGGGTCGATTCCAATAGTTCCTTTCTTCCCACACACTTCTTCTCCATGGATTCTGAGACTGTAGATTTGAAATTCACTCACAATATCAACTTGGCAAAGTGAAACTCAAGTGCAACATAGGTCCAAACACTCCAAACTCTTGGCTAGACTAATATCTCATTAGCTAAATCTTTGTAACTAAGATGAAGTTCCAAAAATTCTCTAACCATACCAAAAGCTAACTTTACCCATGAGAACTCCCCTCCTTTTATATGTTGAAAAGGATAGGGTGAGGAGGTTAGGATGATCCCACTAGAACATGGATACAAATTAGATCCAAACCAATCAGAGGCCACCTCACCATCGAAGCTTGTATTCTAGAAATGTCGAGAATATGCTCTTTTTCTTCGTAAAAAAGATCACTGCACCCTTAATACTGAGAAAATTGCGACAATGTCATAGGCCACTGTGGTGCAACCTACATCGATACTAAATTGTCACACCCTTAACACTGAGAAAGGTGTGATGGTCCCTTTTTATAACATTTTTACAAAGGAAAAAATAATTTTCATTATTCTGGGAAAATGTGTCTTCATTTTTGTTCAGGGATTCAAGCCATTGATCCTTCTAAAGACAAAGGATAGGTGTACATCATTAATGGTCATAGGGGTGATGATAATAATGTGTAACAATATTTCTTTCCAACATATCAAAAAAACCTGCACACGACAAGAACTTGTTAACTTTAAATCTATCAAGAACATGATTGAAGATCTTATAAATTTGAACATGTGAATAAA
>SNQJ01S0218718.1:0-15276 GCA_010110895.2 Picea sitchensis
ATGCTGTTATTATGATATACAAAATTAGGGTAAGTGTTTTGCCTAGATTTGATGATCATAACCTTTGTCTTACCAGTGTTTTCTGACATCTCAGAGCTAACACATGAATCTTTGATATTCCTAAGTTACTTGTCAAGATCGGAGGGGCACCTTGTCAAAAGAACAATATCTTCTTTGTAAAGAAGGTGGTTGATGAGAATTCCAGCTAAAGCAGTGCCAACAACCTGCATCTTCCAGACACACCTCTAACTTGTCAATATAACTGCCAAAAAAGGTAGGGGATGGAGGACAACCTTGCTTAACCCCTATATTACATTTAATTTCTTTTGACCAGTCCTGGTTGTTCCTAAACATAGCAATTACTTTCTCAGACAACCTTGTCACAGCAGCCCTAAACTCAAAAGAACCTTGAGATCTTCCAATCTCTTCCAAAGGTTATTTATAGGCACCATGTCAAAAGCTTTCACATAATCAATGGAATAACAAATGAGATTGATTTTATTATTTTGGCATTCCTCTGCAATAATCCTAAAAATAATAGTCTAGTGTTGAGTGATAGCTTCGAAAACCGCCTCTGCCTTTAACTCTCTTCCTGTGAGAGCAATGGATGAGACATGTAAAACCTTGTATTTATAAAATCAAAATAGGACATATAAGCTGGTTGGTTTATGAAAATTATACACAAGTTGATTGATAGTCATAAGGTGGATGCAAAATTTGGCAACTGTTTCCTAACTATTAAATGGTTGATCATAATAAACTCTTAAAGCTAAATTGTTGTCTCCCGTCTGTTGTTAATCATCAACAATAATGGACTTATTTACGGTCAGCATAGACACTTCAAAGTAGGAAATTTGGTATACAAACTTGGTAGGGCTGGTGTAGTTTAGTATGAAATTGAGTCTTTGTGCAGCTGATCTCATCAGATATAGGCATACTTCTGTCTTTTCTAATTATATCTTGGAATTTTTGCACATTTGACTGTTGACATTATGTGTGAAACTCTC
The DNA here is from genome assembly GCA_010110895.2 of Picea sitchensis. Classification (NCBI taxonomy): domain Eukaryota; kingdom Viridiplantae; phylum Streptophyta; class Pinopsida; order Pinales; family Pinaceae; genus Picea; species Picea sitchensis. The sequence continues at coordinate 1,008 of SNQJ01S0218718.1, forward strand.
GAGTTTCTGACTATTGTACCTGAGAACATGAGGAATGCATCTATAGGTATATAAGGCTGGAAAGAAGGAAGTATTCTTGGCATTTGGAAAATGAACTTAGCCTGGGTGTTAAATCAATCTTCTTCAAGGATTAAACAAGAACATTAGGGTTGAAACCAATGTTATCAGAACCAGACCGGTGACCGAAACAGTCGACCCCAAAAATGTGAAACCAGACCAAACCGGAAAAATACCAGAAAAAAAACTGGTCGACCAGAAACTACATAAAATATTCAAATTTTGAAAAAAAACACATATACTAATGTGTTTCCGTATGAATCCAAACCATTTATACACAAATATGAAAAGTTTTTCATTTATATAGCAAGTAAGAGTGCATATGACCAAAATAGCACCGAGTGCAATCCATCTCTGAATCAAAATACATCTACAAAGAGGCTCTAAATGCCCTCTAGAGTCCAAAAAAACATGCTCCAATAAATAACTACATATCATCAAAATCATTACCTATATTAGGATCCTCATCATCAGTGTCACCCTCTAAGAATTCAAATAAGATAGAAAAAACTTAACATGCCTAATAAGTGATTTTACTTGAGTGGAGGATACATTTTTACTAGGGTCATGACAGAAGAGTTCAACAATCAATGCCACCAACACCAAGGTACATAGAGGGCTTGGTGCTCTTGATTAAATGCCAGTTCCATACCCTCATACATGATAGAATCTAGTGGAATTGTTGCAATCCTGCCAATATTGAAATCCTGAAAACTGTTAAGTCTGCTGAATTTTGATGGGACCTAAAATTCTACTTTCTCCATATGAAGTCCAATCAGGTTGGAACCACTCAAACATCCTGAAACAATTAATGGTAATGTTAAAAATTTAAGTAACACATTTTTACTTCAAGAATTTAATATTACCGTTAATTACTAGGTTAGGTGATAGTCCCTAGGGTTAGTTGCTAGGCCCCCCTGTATAAAACAATTTAGATTTAAAAAAAAAATTGAAATCTGCGGGTCCTAGATGTGCTGTACGAAATTGGACGGTTCGGTACCAAACTGGCCGGTTCTTGTACAGAACCGGTCAGTGCAGTACCGAACCGGCCAAAAACAGTTCAGGGGTGGCAGTCCGACTGGTTTTGCCCCAAAACTGGTCAGACTGACCGGTTCAAATGGTTCAGAATGGTTCTGATAACATTGGTTCAAACCATTAAAATCAGGTACTTAAGAATGTGTTAACTCGTCCATCAACTTGCCAAGGTTTGGGAGGTGCGGGTGCAGTATTGGTTATGGGTTTGGGTTTGCTATTTTTCAAACCCAGTTTGCAGGAGTAGGGGTGCGACAAATTCACCGATTTGTGGCTCATGACATGTCTGTTGTCACTCAAATAGACAAGTGAATAATAATAATAATGAAATCCATGACCCATGAAGGTGGTAAACTGTAAGGTATTACACCCCACTTCAACTAATATATATTTAATTTAATGTAATGTACTTGGCGTTTTTCATGGAAGCAAATTATCCAAGTCTTTCTGAAAACACTTCTAGATGCTTCTACGAAGAAATTTAACTGTATGCATGCAAAGTCTTTGCCACCAAGAAAGTAATTTGCAAGAACATAAAACAGTAACAAGGATTCTTTATTAAATCACAAAAAAGTTTTCAGTAGAACAGTATTCTTTGAAATGAAAATATCCAAACCAATTTTGCCTGGGAAATGATTCACCTCCAAGATGTAGGTGTCCCTTTGGAACGATTCCCTGAGCCAGGGCAATGATATGACAAGTGAAAAGTGAAGGCACACTTCACAAGCAAAGGCACACCTCTTATAGCTACTTCACACAGCTAGCCATCGCATCACATGGTCATTATCCAAAAGGGAACAGGACCAACTCAGCAACAGGGATTACAAGAGCAGCTTCTAGAAGTAAGTTAACATCAATAGAAAAAGATCTAAAATCTCAGAAACAAGCCATAAAAAAGACAAGAAACTAGTCCAAGAAAGAAAAGTAGGAAAGTAAAACATACAAGCCTCCTTGAAAATGAGTAGGTGGAATTTGCATGGATTGTAAAAGCATGCAAGGAAGGTGTAGTCTTGTACCTATCATCTTTTTCAAAATTTCCAAGGCAATCTAGTCCATCCATTTCCATCCTTATATTCGACATAATAATTATTTTTCAATATCCTTTTCTATTTTAATGAAGCGTTTGTACTTAAGATTCCATTAATTACAAAAGTGGGAAATCTATTCCAAAGCATAATTAATAGAACATTTGCATAGAAAAATACACAAATATACCAAAATGGGGGTAGTTACATTTAGTAATGTTATTGACCATCAAAGGTGGTAACCCACTGGAAGGTAATGTACCCCAATGTAGTGTAATCAATAATAAGAAATAAATTTCAATCTTGATGCAGAAGTGGTACAAGCTGATCAATGATTCTCAAGTCAGATCAACAAGATGGAGAATTTGAGCAAAACTGTAATGTCTCTAAAGTGCCAAATAGAGACATTTCTGTGATATGAATTGATAGTACAAGGGAAATCCAAAGTAGCCAAAATAAAAAAGAATTGTATTCATTAAACATACATTAATCACAAAGAGGGTTGGGGACACCACACCCAAACGTAGATTGCACTTGCAAATGCAGATTATTGAAGGAAGAACAACTTCAAGATGATATTAAAAGAGTAATATGGTTTGATTGATTAATAGATAGAATTGTAGTGGATGAATGGATTTGTGTTACATACGTAGCACGAGGCAGGGATGGAAGACCATCCCACCACATACAACACTAACATGGAGAGAAAGAAAGTGGAGTTGCTGCTCGGTTTTGGGGAAAAACTAGGAAACCCTAGGATGAGGAAGGGGAGGATCATAGAGAGGCGGAAAGCCACTAGGTTAACTAGTGTTTTAGATCTTAATTATGTTAACCTATCGTTGTAGATTATCATGGTACTTCACTTAGGTTTTAGATAAGATTTTACCAACAAATTTAGGGCTTGTATTTGAGCTTAGATCCTTGCAAGGACCTGCTCATATATGCAATCGGCTGCTCATGCCCATCTGTGTTTTTTTGCAATAAGACACAAGCAATAGTTTGATCAGATGCAAAAGAAAATATTTGAAAATCATGTGCATAATCAGGACTAGCTAAAGTAGGAGAGTGAGAAAGAGCCTGTTTGATGCTCTCGAAAGCTTGCTTCCCTTCTTCCCTCCAAACCATGTCATGCCCCTTTAACATATTTGTAATGGGCTTTACGATCTCTACAAAGTTGGGGGTAAATTTGCGCACAAAGTTGACTCGCCCAAGAAAATATTGAATACCTTTTATAGTACTAGGCAAGGGAACTTTTTGTATGCCACTGACCCTTTCAGGATTGATTCACACTCCCTCTTTTGAAACAATATGGCCCAACAATTTGGCCTCAAACATACCCATGAAGGACTTCTTGGGATTGAGTGAAATGCCCAATTTCCGGCACCTGTCAAAAGTAGCACGCAAATGAGAAATATGATCAGACCTCTTTTTAGAATATATAGTTATATCATCCTGATAAACAACTATGAATTTAAATAAAAAATATTTAAATGCATGATCCATAGCTCACTGGAATGTTGCACCAGCGTTTATCAGGCCAAAAGGCATCCTGATGTAAGAGTAAGTGCCCCAAGGAGTAACAAAAGCGGTTTTGTGGCGATCTTTCCTGGCCACTGCAACCTGGTTGTAACCTGAAAATCCCTCAAGTGTGGACATCATCTCTGAACCTGTAACTATTTGTAGTAAGTGGTCCATGCTGGGCAAAGGATAGTTGTCTTTTAAGCATGCCCTATTCAAGTTCCTGAAATCAATGCAACTCTAATTTCCCCGTTCTTATTCCTCACCGCTACAACATTTGACACCCATTCGGAATACTTGATCTGCTCAATGATTTTTGCTTCATATAGCTTTTGCAGCTTCTTCTGAATGGTCGGGGCAACTTTGGGGTTTATGAATATGATTCTCTGTCTGAATGGTTTGGCATCTGCTCGGAGAGGGATCTCATGGTTAAGGACGTTTTGGTCAAAGGTTTTCAACTCGTCATACGACCAAGCGAATACATCCTTGTACTCATGGACCAAACTGATGATCTCTTTTCGTTCTTTCTCTATGCATGCTTTACCTATCTTGATGCAGTGAGGAGACTCCTCAGAACCCACATTTATGTCATCAACCTGCGAGGCAACATCAACTGTATCAGTTTTCTTCATTTTATTCAAAAACCTATCTGATCTATCAAACATATTCTCAAGAGGAATTAAACTAGCATGTATATGATTAGATCTCAACTGAATCACAAGAATCTCCTTCCCATCCTGCACCTCATCAATCAAACAATCAGAAAAGTCTTTCTCACCATGCATAAAATTTAAAATTTGCTCTTCATTATCAAAAACTTGCATAGCAGTAATGTTATCGAGAACATGCGGGCGAAAAGATAACTCAACTAAATGGCGAATGTAGGGATTTGCAAGAGTGGGGTCAAACAAAGTGGCTGATCTAGCAAGAGCATCGACCTCCCTATTTATCTCTTTGCCAATATGAGAAGTATTAAATGCATCAAATAATTCAATCTCATCCCATACCGCATTTCTGTACCTTCTCATGCGTGGATGTTTTGCTTCACATTCTTTACATACCTATTTCACAATTAGCTCAGAATCTCCCTCCACTCTAAGGGATTTTACCCCCATTTTCCTCGCTTTCTCCAAACCTAGCAACAAAGCCTCATACTTGGCCATATTGTTAGTGCATGGAAACTCTAAGCGATAAGAGAATGGATAAATCATACCATTAGATGTGGTGAAAAATATACATGCGCCAGTTGCAATGTAAGAACTAGAACCATCAAACTGCATAAGCCATACTTGATTGGGCTCGTATTCTGGAACAATAGGAATAGGGGGGTCTAGATCGTCCGTAAGCATGTAGTTGCCTAGATCCCCCTCCTCATCCTCGGGCTCTTTGATGTCAGGATACATAAGAGATCATTGTCTCCTATCATTGGGTCCTCCACATTGTGGAACATCTTCTGTTCTCTGAAGACACAGATCTTTATATTGTCCTTCATCGGGATGTCAGCATAAGTCAAATCCATTTGCAAGGTTCCACCCACATCTGCACACCATTTACGAGACAAAAGCATTCCCCACTGAGTAGGGAAGTCAATGATCACCACATCCATAACCGTGCGCCTCTGTGGACATGCAAGCAAGCAAAATTCTAAGTCTTTGATAATACCAAGGCATTCAACTTCTCTAGCATCCATAGCTTTAACATTTCTATAAGGCCTAGTAATCTGCAAGCCTAATTGATTCATTACTTCTAATGTCATAATGTTAGTTGAAGCACCTGAATCAAGCATGCAATTCCTCAAAATTAAACCATTAATTTGTAAAGACATAAAAAAAGACATGTGGTTTTTCTCTCGCCTGCTTGTCCCTAGGAAAATTTCAGGAATTTCATCATTTAAATTAGCTTCATCTACAGGACAGCCCATAAATTTCGAAATGGATTGCTGATAATAAGGGTTTTTTGCTAACTCTTTGAGGGGAATAGGGATCTTTACCTTGGCTAATTCGGCCTCAATATAAAAATATGTAAAATCAGCATTATGGGCAGCAACATCACCTTGAATTGTTTGCTGATTTGGAGCAGATTTACCTTGAAAAGCTTGCTGATTTGTAGCAGATTTACCTTGGACAGCTTGCTGATTTGTGGCTGTACTGCTGCTGGAAACATTCCTCGCTGGCTGTCCACTTAAGTTTTGGTCAAAGAAAGATGGGACATTTTGTTTGGGAACTTGTGGAGCTGACAAAAGAGCGTTTGTGGCTTGATTTGCTTGCTGGTTTGATGAGGAAGGCTCCTAGGAAGTGTGGGGATATTTGGCTTTGTTCCTTCTAACGTATTGTCTTTGGAGCTCTTCTAACCTAGCCATGTGCACCTCCTTAGCTTTTTGGATTTCCTCTCTCCTAGCAGGCCATGTTGCAGGAGAATCTAAAGTGGACCTGGCCTCCTGGTGAAGGGAAGAATCAATTTGAAAAACACCTCTGTTATGAGATTGGATTTATGATGAGGATGCATAGGGGTGTTCTCGAGAATCTTCCAACTCCTCATGGAGTTCTCCCGCCATGCTGACCATGTGGTCCTCATGACTATTTGGTCCTAGGAAGACATGCACATATTGGGCAAACAACTGGCAAGTATCCTCATGATGAGGCATGTCACAAGCTCTACAGTAAGGGCTTGAGAAAAGTGAGTTTTGCCCTACAAAGTTTGCTCCCGGAGCTTGATTTGGGTTTTTAGGGTTGTCAAAGTTTCTATAGGCCTGAAAGTTTCTCCTCTGTTGATTGAAAGTTCTTTGGGATGAAATAGTTGGATGGGAGGGTTTATCTTGGACATTAAGCTTCTGGACAAGGTCTTGCAGCAGGCTCACGACTTGGGGATTACTAGATAAGTCATCCTCCTCTTTCTTGGGTTCTTTCTTAAGTTCTATAAGAGACCGAGCAAGAGGTGGAGAAGGGGTTTGAGATACCTTTCGGCCTTGTGGATCTAGCAGCTCTTGCAATGAAACCTTGGCCTGATTTGCAGTGACGAAATGCTTCTCCATCTTGAGGGCTTCCTTGAAAGCGCTTTCCAGATCGTGTGGTTCTTTTTGTTTCAAGAAAACACCAAATAATCCATCAAATTGTTTAATATAAAAGATTAAAGCACTAGCAAGATTAGGTCTAACAGTATGTGGAATCTTATACTAAGCTTTCATAAAACGTGAATTAAATTCTTCCATGGATTCGTTTTCATCTTTCTTAATCAAGGAAAAAGATTTAAGGAGAAAAGCATTGTCTTGTTTGTGAGACCATTTGTCCATGAATATGTCATGAAAAGTATTCCAACCATCGATACTGTTCACTACAAGCACTTTGTACCAATCTCTTGCATCCAAAGTTAGTGACTGCGCAAAAAGCCTCATGACCACATCTTCCTCAGTCACACCTATGTTTTCCAGATACTCCAAGAAAGCTTTGATGTGCAATTTTGCAGTGATGGCGTTGTTCCCAACAAACTTAGGCATATATTTGCCATAGTTTCCAGCAAACAAAGCATTCAAAGGATTTGCAATGTTGGCCAAGTTCAAGGGCGCATACAGGTTGAGTGTGAAGGCAATCCTATGTTGGTTTACTCCTGTCATCGGGAAAACTGGTATTAGCAAAGGATTTGCTTGTGCAATAGGGGTAGGAGGAAGTAGGGCTTGCGCAGATGATGAAGATGAGGAAAGATGTGGATCTGCAACAAGGATCTGTGGGGTTGGGTTTAAACGGGATGATCTACGTAAGGTCCTCAGTGGAGTCGCTTTAGATCTTTGTGGAGTCGCCAGGTGAACTAAAACTCACCAACATGTCGTCTACCAGGGCTTAGAACTTCTTGCTCAGCAACAGTGCCAATTTGTTAAGACTAAACTTGACACCTTAGGATTTAGGTGGATTGTAGGTTGAGGGAATCAAACTAGGCTTAATTCAGGGGTGGATCCTAAAAGGTCATGAATGATAACACCCCTCTCGTTTTGGGCTGGTGTGTGCCAATCACAGGGAGACTACCCTAGGGCGTGCTGCTTGATGGATGAAATCTGGCTTGCCAAAACACAAATCAACAAGCACAAAATGGTTTTGGAATGAGGGTTAGATAACCTTACCCAAAACTTGCATAAAAATTGATTTTAGATAAATTTTAGTGGAAAACCCTAAGCAAAGCGAACCAATAGAATGCAAAAAGAAAGAAATCAGCAAGAAAAGAACACTCCAATGGTGCCAATTTGCCAAATCGACCCCCAGTGAAGGATGAGCTTCAAGAAACCTGCAATTTGTTAGAAATCCAATGCAACAACAAGAATCTAGGCCAAAATCAACAGAAAAGACTCTTTATTCATGTCAAATCAAAGGAATGGCTCCATCACAGAGAAAAGCCATGAACTGTTACAGTAATCTCCAAGAATCTGAAGCTAGAATGAGATATAGAATGAGAGATGGAATAGAATGAGAGAGTAGTAATGCTCCTGCAATATAGTGATCAAACTGTAAACTGTGCAAGAATGCTGCATATATAGCTGACTGCATGAAGAATTCGCCCCGATGTTTCCAAACTGGGCCAAAAGCTAGCCAATATCCCTTGCCCATGTGTCAATCTGTCCATCTGCCTTGTGTCAATGCATGAATACCTGCTAAAACTGGCTAAGCACATCTTTCCCAAGCCTCCTGGTCAAATCTGGGGGTTATCTGGAGAAGAATGGAGGTCGAATGGGTCAAAACTGGTTAGGTATGGAGAAGTTGTGGCCAAAAAGGTAAGAGGGGCGCACCTCATGGAAAGAAATAGGGTGCATGAGTGATAGAATGGAAGGAAAATGGAGAAAAGGAAAAAGTGGAAAGCTAAAGCAAAAGCTAAAGTAGGAAAAGTGGAAAGCTAAAGCAGGAAAAGTGGAAAGCTGGGAAAGGAAAAAGATAAAAGTTAAAGGCTAAAAGCTAAAGTAGAAAGCTAAAGCTAAAGTAGAAAGAAGACAACTCGCCCAGTTTGACTTTTTTGACTTGCTTTAGAATGTTTTATGACTTTGGGAAACTTCTTTATTTTATCCAGTTTTCATTTAGAAAGTGTTGGGCGCCTTAGTGGGCCCAGTTTTAGGAGGAAAAAGGACCCAGATTTAGGCATGTGGGCCCCACATGGGTTGCCACCTCACCTTGCCACGTCATCACCTGTGCCACCTCATCACCCAGAAAAGCAAGTTGTCCAAATACCATCAAGTTTATACTCATTGGAAGCAGAATTGGACAAGGAGTAAGAATACGCTGTCAAATAACTGATGTGAGGGGTCAATAAGATCCTCATGGGCAAGAAGTGTCCCATAATGCTGCAAGTCTCTGATACTCAAACCTGGAACTGAAATCTCATCCTGTAATAACTCAGAAATCACTGAAACAAGCTCTGAACTCAACACCTGTAAGAAGCCATCCTCTAACTGACCAGAACAAGAATCACTGTGTCTGGAAGACCTCTGAATGTGTTGATTTTTCACAGTGTTTTCTCACCCTGCAATTTATCCCAATCCCGGTTTCAATCACTCCTTATCACTCCAAATGTTTAATGCCCTTTCCCAATATTAATGAAATTTGCAAACATTAATATGCATTAAATTGCGAAATGAAATTTTTGATTGAAACCACATGAAATAAATAAATCTTTTCAATGGGTGATAAAACTTTCGGAGAAATATATCAATGACACACATTTAATGACACCGGTAAATTTTTGGTCAAATCGACCACGGAAAAACCAATGTGGGAAAACCGATTGAGAGAGGGAGTTCTTCTTATTTCTTCAAATGCTGGAAATTACATATGGTAGAATAAAATAACGGCTTGTACTTATCTCTTCCCTCGATTTTACCGTTAGCGAAGTTATGGGAATAGCAGTGCCAACCTCGAAATCGTGCAACGACTGACCCGATGTAGTCTGGTTGTCGGTTGCGAAAAAGCTTAATACCCAAAATTTCTGACAAGCGTATGAGGGTGGTGATTTGATAAAAGTAGCCCTTTTTCAGTTTCGTCGCGACTTTAGCATGAGCGAGGGTACAATAAATCTTTGTTGTACAAATCGATGCCAAATCACCAGTTATTTAATCTTCTTTGTTTTCTCGATTTCGTGCTTGACATGCTTGAAAATCGTGCCTCCTTTTCTTGCTCTTTCCTCTTGAGAAAATGAAACCCTTCTCTTGATGCTGCTCTCTCTCAATCTCTCAATCTCTCAAGAAAGAATGGAATTAGTTTTGGTTTTATACTTTAGAATCCCTAAGTGACTCTTAAAGTTTTTTGAAGTCAAAACCACATTGCTTTAAAGATCAGCGGTGAGTAAATGCTCATTTAATTGCTGTTTAATTCAGTCCTGGCTTAAATAAAAACCCGCCCAGTTGCTTTGGGACCTGAGTACTTTTCACTTTCTAATTTAAAGTTCACTTTACCACTTATAAAGAAGTGACATGAAAAGACCAACACCCAAAGTTGTGGACCACATTCGTAGGTAAAAGTTTAAAACCCATAGGAACCACTTGTCCAAGGTACAAGTTTTCATTAAAAAATTAACACTCCCTCATACAGAGGAAAGTGTTTTGTTCCTCACCACTACGCAACTTGTCCACGAAATGAACATGCTTACAGGTGGTGGGCCTTAGATCGAATATCAGCTACACGCTTTCATCGGTTGGCACAAACTCAAGCTTCACAATCCCCCTCACACGAACCTTAGTCCGCATTAATGGAATGATATAGAATGTCAATATGCTTAGATCTATGATGAAATACTGGATTCTCCGTAAACTTGATGCAACTCTGATTGTCCGCGATTAAATCCACGGTGGGATCAAACAATCTAGAATAGGTACAAACAACATCTTTGAGCCATCGACCCTCACAACAAGCCGGACTAGTACGCCATATACTCACCTTACCAGGAGAACTGGGTGCTCTTGACTTACGCTTCCGTGAACCAAACTATGCTGAGACCCAATCCAAAACAACATTAGGAGATGCTCTCAGATCATAAACACTACTGCCCAATCCGATGCATGTACTGCGGGTCTACCCCATCTCCGGACGCCTCCGATTGAAGTCTAATGTTATACAGCAGATAGCGAGGGCATTGTTTCTGTTTGCCGGTGTACGCACGGGTTCCACCATGAAGCGGCTCAAAGGTGTTAGCGCGAAACATATATATGCAATTCGGTGTTAACAGGATACATCGAGAACCAATCTGGCCCGGCGATATAAGTAGGTGTATCACCAGGTGAAGTCTTGATCTTCGCGGTTAATTTGATCATAGAGGTGGACATGGGTTTGCAATCACCCATGTTGAACATGCTAAGTATATCAACTGCGTAACTGCCCTATCCCAGGAAGATATGCCCCCTCCTCCTGCCATAACCTCCAACCCCAATCGGTCTCTACGCCCAGAGTGATGAAAAGATCATCCACTTAGAGAACCAGAATAAGTGGCTTACCCCCAATCACAATGTAATAGGGTTCACATCCGACTCACTCCTCGTGAAACCAATTTGTAGCAAGTAGGTATCAATGCGTGAATGCAGCTCTTGGAGCTGCCCGGTCCATCTGATTACCCGCTTCCAAGCGGCACGCATGAAGTCTCGACTCGTAACCTGAGCTTAATGGGCGCTCTACATACGCCTCGATCCAAAACCTTGGTTGGAAATGCGGTCTTCACATCCATCGATGGATGCTTCCAGCCCATCTGCTGCTTGATGGAAACAAGCATTCGTGGAGTGAATATCACAACAGCGGTGCAAAGTCTCATCATAATCTACTCCCTCACTACGCAGCGTGAAATCCTCACCATCGCGAGCCGACCTTGTACTTCTCAATCGCGCCATCCCTTGCATGCTTGATCTTTTAGAGCCATCTAGAAGTAACAACCGATTTCCCCACAGGTCTCGGCACCACCTCCCAAACATCATTCTTCATGATGAGGCATACTCCTCAACCATAGCCTCTCCAAACTGGTGACCTCCTCATAGCTAGAAGGCTGGGACTCTGTGATGCTTTGGTCGCCAGCCATGTGAGCACAAAATCTCTCCGGTGGCCTACTCTCTCTGGTAGCTCTCTTAGGTCCTCCAAAATCATCTGCCTACCTCAGAGTCTCCTGAAGCCACATGGGCTTCCTCCTCTCCGAAGGAACTCCCTCATCATCACGGGAGAGCGGTACGAGGGCTTCGACCAGCCGTTGCCACTGTGATACAGCACTGTACCTTCTCGCGAACTGTACATGCACAGACCACGTACCAATACGTAGGCGAACTTTGTCTCGAGTACCATGAGTACACCAACTAGTGGACTATCACGTGAACCCGATTGAAGCGCCTGTAGCTGGCGCTTCTACCAGCGGTTGCTCGGCCCTTACGTGGAACCTACACAGCGACCACAATAACCGGAGAAACACACATTACTGTTGACCCGAGGTCTGACCCACAATACTGAACCACTGTCGCAGGACTCCCTGCTTTTACGTGGTACTAGGAGTACGGTGGCTCTCTGATCTAATTCGAGATCTCAAAGACTACGCTCCTCGAACAACATCCGGAGTCAGTGACCACTCTCTTCCAATGCGGGTATGTAAATCGATCATGTAGGTCTCATTGTAACCCACAAAGATACCCTTCTGCAGTGGGTTCCATCTTCCCTCAACTCTTTGGAGATGAATGAATAGGTGACACAACCAAAAATAAGTAAGTGTCCCACCTGAGGCTTACGCCCAGTAAAAGCCTCATCAGGTGTCACATTCCCCAAAGCTCAATGAGGACTCCTGTTCTGAATATACGTAAGTGTCCCACCTGAGGCTTCTGCCCAGTAAAAGCCTCATCTGGTGTCACATTTCCCAAAGCTCTATGAGGACTCATGTTCTGCAAGTAAACAGCAGTGTTGCAGGCATCTGCCCACAAAAACAAAGGTAACCCCTGATCATGGATCATCGCTCGAGCTGCGCCTACAATGGATCTGTTCTTCCTCTCTGCAACCCCGTTCTACTGGGGGTTGTAAGCAACAGTCATCTCTCTCTGGATTCCCTCTCTCACACAATAGTCATCAAAATCATTGGAGGTATACTCCCCTCCGTTGTCCGACCTCAAACACCTGATCTTCTTCCCTGTTTGGTTCTCCACAAGAGCTTTGAACTCTTGGAACCGCTTGAAGACCTCTCCCTTGGTCTTCAAAAAATAGATCCAGGTCTTCCTGGAATAGTCATCTATAAACAATACATAGTACAGATAACCACTCAAGGAAGGAGATGACATCCTCCCGCTAACATCTGAGTGAATCAAATCCAAGATCCCTGCTGATCTGCTGTCACTGGTAGGAAATGGAGCCTTTGCATACTTGCCCATGGCACATCCTCTACAAACATCATACTGCTCAATACTGAAGTCTGGAAAACCTGTGGTAATGTTCCTCAGTATCCTCAGTGCTCCATGATGAAGGTGACCCATCCTCCTGTGCCAAATCTCGCACAAATCTCTATTGCTGGTACTACAAGTCAATGCTCCAGCTGCCTGAAAAATCATCCTGTACAGCTTCTCCTGTCGTACTCCGATCACTCTAGCAGAAGCAATATTCCCTCCCTTGGGATACAAAATCACCTATCCCCCTCGGAATACTACCTCATAGCCTCGATCCTCAATAGTAGAAACTGAAACAAGGTTCCATGTCAAGCCTGGAACATATAAGACATCACACAATTTCAGAGGAGGAAGAGACTCCCTCTGAAATATAACAGTCCCCACCCCAGCTTCACTCACAGTGTGATCATCACCAAGCACCACATCAATCTCTAGTGTCCTCTCTGTCAACTCTTAAAACTGACTCCTGACACTAGTCATGTGACGGGAAGCGCCACTATCAATGTACCAAACTACCGAAGAGGTAGTGCTAGAAGACAACCCAGCAACTAAAGAGAACTCCTGCTCAAACTGTGAAGTGAACTCATCCACTACTGTTGAAGCTACTACGTTCTTCTTATCCCCCTTCTTCCTCTCTGGACAAGTAGCCGCATAATGCCCCTATTTCTGGCAAGCCCAACATCGGACTTTGCTCATATCCTTCTCCCCTTTCTTAGGCTTTCCTTTTTCATTGTGTCCTCCAGAATTGCCCCTCTTCTTGGTTTTCTTTCCTTTTCCTTTAGCTGCAAGTGCCACATTCTCCTCATCCTCCTGCACACCTGATGAGCCAACACCATGCACATACCCTCTACGGGTCTCCTCCTGTACAAAGTCATCCCATAGCCTATCCCAGGAATGGATATTCTCCCTAGCTACAATGCCCTCCACTAACACAGCCCACGGTTTGGCCACACCGTTCAAGGCTGTCCTCACAAGCTCTGTACTGGGTATCACCTCCCCAATAGCTCCAAGCTCATCTCTCACCTGTGTGATCCGAGAAATATAACCTGTGACTGACTCGGACTTAGTCATCTTGATGCTCTTCAATTTCTCTCTAAGCACCATCTTCCTGTTCTCATTGGAATTCTGATACAAGTTTTTAAGAGTTGTCCACATCTCATGTACATATGTCTTAGAAGACACATGAGGAATAATATGGTCCTTCACCGCATCAAACAATATCCTCTTTGCTTTGATGTCCTTCTTAGTGAAGGCAGTCAAGGCAGCTGGATCA
>SNQJ01S0218719.1:0-13998 GCA_010110895.2 Picea sitchensis
CATCTTGTACTTGAACATTTAAGTGGGGTAAAAGGAGGTTGCCCCCTCGAAGAGGCTTATTATATGAAATTATCTCTTTTTCAAGGCGTTGAGTACTTTTCCTGATGTTTTTCTATGCTATATTGATGTTTGGTTCTTAACACCTGCTTTGACGACTCAATAAAGTTAGATCATTTGCTGTCGAGTGGCCTTGATTTGGGTGTCAACAATATGATCACTAGAGGCCTGTTGTATGCAGTCGGGGTTGAGCTCTGTTGGTGTTAGTTGTTCTGCTACATCTGAGGTGTCCAATAATGGTGGGAAATAAGGCCGAAGGAGGGCCACATTGAACACTTGGTGTAGGCCAAGGAAAGGAGGAATGTTGAGCTCAAAATAATTACCCCTCACAGCCTTGGTTATGGTGTATGGCCAATAACAGAGTGAGTGAAGATTCCGATGGGGTCCTGTAAGGCGTTCTTTTTGCAAGTGCAACCAAACTTTTTCACCCACCTGAAACTTATGTGGCACCCGATGTTGATCATGGCATTGCTTGTACTTGTCATTGGACTTCTGTAGGATCTCCTGAACCTGTTGGCAAATGTGTTGGATCTACTAAATGAACCGGGTGGCTTTGTCAGCTTCAGTTGGAGCAGGAGATGAGTCAGTCGAGGTGACTGCAAGGGGAAGTGCAAAATCTATGGGACCCAATGGTTGGAATCCCAACCCCAGCTGAAAGGGGTTGTGGCCAGTTAGGCTATGCAGGGCTCGGTTGTAGATATGTTGGACATAGGAAAGAATCTCATCCCATGTGCGAGGGTGCTTGGAATTATACATGCGTAGGATATGCACGATCATTTGATTTACAACCTCGGTTTGGCCATCTGTCTGGGGGTGGAATGTCGTGGATTTGGTGAGCTTGGATTCTATTAGTGACCAGAGGCTCGACTAAAATGTGCTGATAAATCGACTATCCCGAACTGAGACAATGGTTTGTGGGATTCCAAAATGTAACCTGATTCATTCAAAGAAGAGCTTGGCAGTGGCTTCTACTGCGATTCTATTCTTACAGGCAACCATAATCACCATCTTAGAAAAGCAATCAACAACCACAAAAAAATAGTCATGTCCCCGCTTGGTGGATGGGAGGCCTGACATGTAGTCGATTGAGATGGATTCCCATGGCCTATCAGGAGTAGGAAGAGGGTTGTACATGCCCTGTTTCTTAGTGGTTGGTTTATAAATAGCATAGGAAGTGCAAGACCTGATATACTTGCTGACCTCATGTTGAAGTTTCGGCCAGTAGAAATGTTTCTATAGCATTGCCACTATCTTTTCCACACCGAAGTGTCCTGCCACCCGATTGTAGTGGGCTTCCCAGATCAGCTTCGCTCACTCGCTTGATGGAACATAGATATGGCCAAGATGACACAACAACCCATCCTAAAGATGGAAATTATAGACAACTGCCTTTGCACCCAACATTTGGTAGGTGGTGTAAAATTCTAGGTCTGTTTCATAGAGTTGGGGCCATCTAGAGGTCTCATGGCTGCAAGAGTCTAGCACCGTGGTGAGTGTTGCGACTGGTGGTCTGTTGAGGCAATCAACAATGTGGTTGGTGCTTCCTGTTTTATACTTGATGTTGAGGTGGAATTGCTGCAAGTATGTGGACCAGTTTTGATGGTGGTCATTCTACAATTTTTCTTGTGTTTGCATGAACTGCAATGGCTTATGATGAATGTGGATGACTGTCTCCTTCCCAAGAATGTAATGTCTCCACTAGAGGCAGGCTTTCACAATGGATTACATTTCTTTGTCGTAAGTAGGGTACTTATGGACAACATCCGATAGTGTCTCACTATGATAGGCCACGGGGTGGTTGTGCTGAGTGCGAACAACGCCCACAACATAGTTTGAAGCATCTGTCTCAATCTCAAAGAGTTGTTGTAAGTCTGGTAGTGAAAGTATCGGCGTTGAACACAAGTGTTGCTTCAAATCATCGAATGCTTGTTTTTGGGATCGACCTCATGAAAATTTCACCTTACCACCACCCCTGGTTATTTGGATGAGGTCCCATGCAATATGGGAGAATCCCAACACGAACCTATGGTAGAAATTGACAAGGCCCAAGAAGATATGAAGCTCAGTGAGTGTGGCTGGGGCTGTCCAGTCATGGATGGCATGGATATTATCTAGATCCACATGTACGCCATGTTGATCAACAATGTAGCCCGAGTAATGGACCTTGTCCATGCCGAAGGAACATTTTTCCAAGTTGGTGTATAGCTTGTGCTTCCATAGGGTATGAAGAACATGCTGAATATGTTGCAAATGTTCAGCCCAAGTCTTGTTGTGAATGAGAATGTCATCCAGATAAACCACTACAAAAGTATTGGTGAATGGTTGCAGGATATTGTCCATCATACTCATGAAAGTGGCTGGAGTATTTGTCAAACCAAAGGGCATGACCAACCATTCAAAAAGTCCTTCCTTTGACTTGAAGGCGGTCTTCCATACATCTGTCTATTCTATCGAGACCTGGTGGTAGCCAAAATTCAGATCAATCTTACTGAAGTATTTGGGCCCCATGAGTTGATCAAGGAGGTCGTCGATTCGAGGAATCGGGTATTGGTTTCTGACTGTGGTTTTATTCAGAGCTCGGTAATCAATGCAGAGTCGCCAAGTTCCATATTTCTTCTGTACCAGCACGATTGGGCTCTAGGAAGGTGATGAGTTGGGACGGATGTGCCCCTTATGGAGCAGTTCTTGGATCTGTCACTTGATCTCCTCACTCTCTAACAAAGAGCGGTGATAGACTGGCCCATTGGGCAACGGTGCGTCGGGGGTTAAATCGAAGGGGTGCTTGACTTGGCAGTACAGAGGTACCCCAATAGGTGAGAACAAGATATCCGAGTATTATTCCACGACCTTATCTACTTGCTTCTGCTGTGTGGAGAGGTCGGTCACAGAGACCCTGGATGTGGCTGTGATCTTTCATGCATTTTGAGAGTGAATCACAAAGAAGAAAAAATTCCTCATCTGAGAGATGACCTTACTGCATTGCTTAGTAGAGATCAAGGAAATAACACTAGGTGGGATTGCCTCGGGTATCCTGTACAATTTCTTGTTCAAAGTAATAATAACACTACAAGGCCTAGAATCATATACAACATGACGTTTCCATAAATAAGGTTGGCCCAAAAGAACATCAAAAACTTTGAGAGGACAACATCACACAATACCTCATCTTTGAAGGGCTTGATGTCGTACAACAGTTGGCACTGTTGGTTGATGCGAAGATCGCTTCCTTGGCAAAGCCAGCCAATGGTGTAGGGTTATGGATGCAGTGCTGTTGGTAGGGCCAACCGCTGGACAACCTCTACTGAGATGAGGTTCTTCTGGCTATTGCTATCAACGATGAAGTGCAATAGGGTGCCTTTTACCCACATCTGTGAATGGAAGAGGCACTCTCCTTCTTCTATCTCGTCTAGTTCACCATGTTGGAGTTTGGTGGTAGCAACGGTGGCACTGGGTTCTGCGTCAATGATCTGTATTCCCCTTTATGGTTCTGACTCAGAGTCAGAACCTGCATCTGATTCAGAGGCTTTCACTTTGGCCACCAGCGACTTCTTTGAGCGACAGTCAGCAGTGTTATGCCAAGGGCTCTTATGAAAGTCGCACCACTTCCCAATATCTTTCTTTGTCTTTTCGGTGTCCTTCTTTGCTTGCGGCTTGAATTGGTTGTCCTGATACTGCCCATATTTTCTCTGTCCTTTGTTCTATGGGTTGGGGCCACCCTTTATTGTCTTTTGTTGTGAAGGGTTCACCGACTGAAATATTTGCATCTTTTGTTTGAGCTTCTGCTTGATTTTGATGACATATTGGTAGGCCGCACCCAAGGATGAGATGTCCATAAATTTCATTTCAGTCTGGATGTATCTATGCAGAGCACCATGATACTTGAGCACTATATGTCGCTTTGAATCTTTGATACCCATCTTGGTGAATAAGGTATGGAAGATATTTGTGAAATCTGGCACTGCTTGGTCTATTTCTTGCCGCAGTGTGGTCCATTTGATATACAAGTCATCATAACTTTCGACAGGGTAGTATTGTTCCTTAATAACATCCCTGAAGGATTCCCAGGTGGTTGTGACTGTAAATAATGAGTGTTCCTCTATTTCCTTTTGCTCATAGAAATTTTCCCACCAATCTTTGACATGGGGAACGAATTTGAAAAGCGTGAAAGTAATCTTTTCTTTATTCGAAAAGTTATGGACAAAAAAATACCCTTCTAGTAGATTCAACCACTTGTCTACAACATCTACATCTATCTGACCTTCAAATATAGGAATATCGAAGTTTATTTGGACCTTGAAGGGGGTGATGCCTCCTCTTTAAAAATATGCTTCGCTTGTTGGTAGTCGTCGAAGGATTTGCGCGAAACTATCCATTATCTCTTTCCTCTGTTGCATGAGGACTTCCTCAATCAACAGTTTGAAAGGATCTCCCGTCTCATCGTTTTTTTTTTTCTCCTGCCATGAGAGGCACTTGGGCATGCGAGAGATTTTTTCCTCAAGCGAAACAAGCTCGAGACCCAAGTCTTTGTACTCCGACCTCATTGGGGACATGCATTAAGATGACAAGGAGCAAACTGCTCTGATACCACTGATCTGGATTTTATGAGAAGAACAAAATGAATACATATTATTAACGGATTTTTAACACAGAATAATAGAGATATAATAAAACTGGTTTTCTATTCAATAAGTAAATAAGATGAAACTGTAAAATGCAGCGGAAAACAAGCTTGCTAGAATGGTGGCGGCTTATCTCTGAGAAGAGATGTGATGGCTGTGCTCATTCGCAAGAAGATGAGTAAAATGAGGCTCTGAATGCCCTTTTACAATAAACATGAATTCCAAACCCCTGGACATCCAAAAACCTAACCCTAGGAGATGAAGCACCAAAAGTCATGTGGGCCCCGTTTGGGTAAGTCAGTACATCAACTTCTCGGGGTCGTAACTTTTGCATACGATCTCCGTTTTAGGCGTATGATAACCCATTGGAAAGATCTATCCGACTACAACTTTTCAACAAATTTCACAATGAAATTTTTCTATACCCATAAAAACATCATTTAGGGCCTCAAAACGACTCTGGAAGTTCATGACCTGAAAACTGCTAAAAATAGTAAATTACCAAAATTGTCAGAAAGTTGTTTTGAGCCAGCTGGAAAATGTGGGTGGCCACCGATATCCATCTGGATCACAAGATCTGTACCTATAATATAGAAGTAAAACATCATTGTTATCAATATCCGAGGGATTATTTCTTTGTGGAAATTGATGGGCAAAACCTGAGAACAAAAGTTTGTCGAGGAGACAAGTAAGCAATTTTCACCAGACCATTTATTTAATGGATATTCAATTAACCATTAATAGACAGGAAACCTTGCTTTTGGAACTTGAAAGGAATAATTACAATTGGTTTTGATAATGAACTAGAAGCATATCTAGAGAATTTCCACGAATTCATCCTAAATTGCAATCCAGTTGTAGCTCAGTTCAAAGTTTACATCCAAAATTTCTACCTCTAGGTTATATAGTATAGATAAAAGAAGCTAAGCACCTACCACAAATTATGATAGATACCTTATCCAGTAAAACTTAGATTTGGCAAGTTCCGTAAATGATGACATGTAGATTTTTTATTTACTTTTCAAATACATCCTAAAATAAGAAATGCCCCTTGGTACATCAAATTCTAAGTCTATTTCCACATCATCCAACACATTCGCATGATCAACAAGAAATAATCTAGACTTTGGAACAAGAAACTCTTCACATTGTGAAAAAATTGACGTTGAAACCAAGAAACTATTCAGCTGGAAAGAGGGAATTTGTCCTCTAGTATTGTCCATTTGGCATTTGCATGGACAATACATGTAAATGTTGATCAAGGGGTTGAAAACTATGCTATTCCAACATTGTACATCCGACATTTGCATGGATAGTACGTGTAAATGTTAGCGAGGGGATCAAAACTATGCTGGTCCAACATCGTCCAACCAATAGTGGCATAGGAAACACATGTAAATGTTGTCCAGGGGGTTGAAAACTATGCTAGTATAGCATTGTCCATTCGACATTTGCATGGATAGTACGTGTAAATGCTCATGAGGGGGCTCAAAACTCTGCTGGTCCAGCATCGTCCAACTAATAGTGGCATGGGAAACACATATAATTTGTATGGTCCAACATCATCCATCATACATCAATATCATTGGAAGTCTAAATTCTTGTATTGGACCTTTCACATCTCTTGTGGGTGAACGTTTATTGATGTAGCAAGCATGATTTACTACTTGTGTGGGTGAAATACTAGAATAGGGAGGGCATGATGTGGATGTTTATACAATATTTGAAAAGGGGGAATCTAATATAGTTTGAGGATCGTCCACTACCTGGGGTCGATATGATAATAAAACAAGTGAAGAGTGAGAATATTTGAATAGATCTTGCTTGGTGATGAAACTGTAACCCATACAAATATATCTGCCAACTAACAATGATCTCTGCTAATATGGGGAATACGCAAAGCTCAAAGTAATTCTCATGATGGTTACAAAACAAGTTGTTGGTCGTAGTGCAAGTACCTTTCTCATCTTTTTGATTTATTCAAAATAGGGGCTCAGTCATCATAATAGCAAGATTCATAAAGTTGTAAGTTCTTTCACATTGATCATTCCACTTGAACTAAGTTTCTTTGTTGATCAAATTCACCAATAGCTTTGAGGCTTTAGCAAACTTTAACTAAAGAAGGAAAAAGTAACATACAATCCTTTTCCTTCTTCATAAATAAATACAACATAACAAGCATTAGCAATTAACAGACTGGAACACCTATAAAATTCATATGCCAAACTCCATGTCCAAACGGTTATCCTAAAGCCAATCCACTCTCTAATTGGGAGGTCTGCAAAAATTTGGGAGGTCTGCAAAAATTTGCTCTCCTATAGGTGGATTTGACTAAATTGGCTCTCTAAATCACAGTACAATAATCAATCATCATAAATGACCCAGTATCTACAATCTTCTAGCAGCTATAAACATGGATAAAATTGTTGAAAAGGATAATTTCATATTCTCATTTACAAAATCTTAGGAGACATTTCGTGGAAAGGAATCTTAGGCGACGCGAATCCGGGATGTGCAGTTGAAGCTCTCGATCCTTGTTAATGTCGATATAGGATGGATTCAAGGAAAGAGAAAACCGTCAGACAGCAGCCGATGAAGCAGCATCATGGACGAGCACCTCAACATGGAATTGATAAATATCATCAACACCACCAACACGCAAACTTATTATCGCTGCGCCAAACATCAATCCCTTAGAACCTTCTTTGATGAAGAGGCTCTGTCATGGGAATCAAACCCACGAGGTTTGGTTTCAGTGTATTTTTTATTCTTAGAATCATGAAGGAGCTCGCCCGGTCTGTCTCAGTTTTCAGAAGGCCCCTGCATGGTCAAACACTGAATTTATGTATCTGACACATAGATCATCTGAATTCTTCCATAAAAATTTTAAGGGCTTATGCTTGGGATGCTGATAGGTTTAGCTCTTTTGAAAGTAATCGAGCCTTGGACTCTGCGTTGGCCATAGCCACTATCGAAATCACTTAGGTGGTCTCTAAGTTTACTCTCAGAATGGTTTGAGAATAGAACGTGGGATTAAGGATTGCCCAGAGCCACGAGAATAAAATATATATACATAATAAAGACCTATACATATCTCATAAATTTGGTTTGAGAAAGAAAAAGTGGTATTACTTTTGATACACCGTTGGGGATTGAGACTTAGCTTACAATATTTTTTTAACATTATAATAATGTGTCCATAGAACTTCAAGGATTTTTGGTTACTTGTTGATGAATCTTAGTACTACAATTGAATGATTAAATGGATGTTGTGAAATATGCATGCTTACCAATCACCTTATGTTTTTATTATTCCCATAGTTTTATATTATATTATCATTGACTAAGCAATACAAATTATTAACCAAGCAATAAAAAAATAAAATAAATGATATTTTTAATATTTTAAAATTGAATATTCTTATTTATTAATTGATTACTCATATTCACTTAATAATATAGTAACACTTGCCCTTATGTGCACTTCCAAACATTCAACTCCATTTTTGAGGTAGTGAATTAATACTGGTTCTTTCCTCCCGCGGATATCCACTCATACAAATCTTATTGTCTTGGATCTCATCGAGTTTTGGTACTAAATATTTGAAAGGTTTTTATATTGTAATAATGGCAATCATTATGGCCCCAAACCATGTGAAATCCTCCTCCATTATATCAATGAAGTCTCATGTGATTTTTCCATTCGCTTCTAGAAGAAAAGTAGTGCTTTTTTAGTAACCATACATGTTAGAAAAGTAGTGCTTTCTTAGTAACCATACATGTTATTTCTATCCAAGGTTTTCTCTAGTTCTACCTCTAGCTTTTATGTTTTCCTCCTTGCATCATGCCTCGTAAAAGAGACATAGCTAAAAGAGGTCTGGGTTATTTCTGTAGCTTCTCAAATCATCCTTGTTCTCCCTCTCCCAATGTCTTTGGTCCTTCCCTCCTCACCTCTTCCCCTTTGGTTGAGACTAATGATTTTGTGGTAAGTCATTATGAAGTGGAAGTATGGGGCTATCCAATATCATTGACTCAAAACCAGGACGATGTGAATGCCCCAATTCCGCCTCCAGTGAGCATTATTCAACCATAGGAGCCAACTCCTTTGGCTTGGATGAGCCAAACAGGCAACGTGTCTTAGGCCCAAGAGGAAGATGTCCACATGGAAGTAGAAGAGGACCCTCCCAGTCGGTTTTCAGATGAGCAGCTTCAGCTAATATTTGACATCTGAAGGGATATAGCATAGCAACATTTCCGTCAAGAGTTGATGGATCGAAGATTGGTGGAACTCCATTAATCGTTTTCTGACCAACCATGTGTTCGATGTTGTCCAGTGTGCTCATCATTGTGCCTTTACTCCAACATGGTCGGCTTCTCCTAGTGGCAACAACAACAACGGGTAGTCTAGTGTTTGATTGAGTTTCTCAGATATGATTTTTATTTATCTTTTTCTCATAGTTCACGTAGTTTTTAGGATCTCTTTGAATCTAGGCATACTCTGTAAACATTTTAGCAGATTTGAGCAGGTTAATTTATCACTGAGGGAAGACATTTTAAGACACATGGAACCTGGTGCTAGTGCTGTTGTTGGTACTGGTTTTCTTTTTTTGGCAGTCCATTCACAAGTCATGATATATGTATGGACATCAGTTTTTTGAAGGTAATATAACTAACTAGTTTTTATAAATATAATTTAAATAGTAATCGTCACAAAATAGACAATGTTGAGATAATACATCCTTCAAGCTCCATGAAAATTCAAGTACTTATGTTTAAACACATAATTAATATTAAATTTATCTAAACTTCTAAGGAAAACATTAAATAAATGAAAGTACATTAATAAGTTAATAAACAAGAGCCCTCCTCATGGGACAACGTCTCGACTTGCTCCTTGACGCGTACTCCAACGCTCCAGCAAAGAGGAAATGTCCATTGTGTGCGTAGTCGTTCACCATCCCAACCAGATCCACGTGGCAGAAAGGCAAGGGCGACACGTCACCGGGTATCTAAGTTCTCCTATGCTAGTTTATTTTATGTTTAATCATGTTGTTGCTACATGTAAACTTGAACTATGGTCATCTGTCTTGGTTTCCTTCAGGCAGGACAGAGGGCAAAACAATTTTTAACTTATCCTCCTAGACTCATCTCACTCCAAACTATGCTGGTTTCCGATAAAACGACAACATTTTTTGTGGCTCAGGATGACTATATCTCTGTGTATTTTGTCAATGTTTCTCTGGTAACTTAATATAGCAGGTACTATCTTTTTTACTTAAAAAAAAAAAAGTTAATAAACAATAATATGTCTAATAGTCTAATAATACTTCATTGTATAAACAAATCTCTCTTCATAATGCTTTGGAACTTATCATAATGGCACACTATACAATGATAATTGTGACAACTAGACAATCATTATATGCATCCTAGCATTTCCCAATATAGTTACCAACTTAATGAGAACTTTACAGAGTTCTTGTTTTTTGGGGAGTCAAGTTTTTTACCCCACACTTTTTAGATGGTTTATGATATTTTTAAATAATACCATTTTTAAATATTTAACAAAAAAAATACAATTGAATTTTTTTTTATAAATTAAAACTAAAAAACAAAAAAACATTAAAAAAAAAATTAAAAATATATATAAACTAAAGTTAAATAAGGAAAAAAAAAATATGGTCAAAAAACTTTTAAAAGTTAAAAAAACATAAAACTATATATAACACCTAAAATATGAAATTTAATATCAAATAAAAAAATTAAAAAAACCTTAAAAAAAAATAAAATTAAAATAAACAAACAAAAATAACATTTAGTTATATTATAACATGGGGCCGATGCTGCCTCGTCCTTACCGGTCATAGAGTATTATATATTACATAACTATAGTTATATATACTTATATATGTATAATCTATGTANATATATATATATATATATATATATATATATATATATTACATTTAAATTTGCAATGAATGAAATGAAATTTTGTGTTTTAAT
This sequence comes from Picea sitchensis, assembly GCA_010110895.2. NCBI lineage: Eukaryota > Viridiplantae > Streptophyta > Pinopsida > Pinales > Pinaceae > Picea > Picea sitchensis. The sequence goes on from SNQJ01S0218719.1 coordinate 10,683, forward strand.
TTTTTTTTAAATGAAAAAGTTTTAGCTTTGGGAATTTTAATGTTTTCTTAATTTTTTTTTAATATATTTTTTAATTTTGTCATGTTTTTTTATTTTTTTGGTTTTTTGTTATATTTTTTTTTTCAAGTTTCAATGAATTTTTTACTATTTTTTTTTTTTAAACAAATATATATTTTTTTAAAATTTTTTTTTTTTATAAAAAAATTAAAATTTTTATTTATTTATTTTATTTTATTTCCATTTTTTTTAATGTTTTTTTTTCCAAATTTGGGTTTTGAATATATATTTTTAAATGTATTTTTTTCATGACATTATGTATTATGTTGTGTTTCGATTAACAAACTAAGATTTAAAAAATAAGCATTTAATGGTTTATTTGATGATTTTGTTTGCATTAACGATGATTTCGATTACCATTTTAAAAAAATGTTATTTTAATACCCAAAATTTAAAATGGATGTACTTTTCAATTTGATGGTTGATTTTGAGGTTTTGGTTTTAATGACACGGACTACTAAAAATAAGATTTCAAAATATCTATAAATTTAATGTTTTGAAAAAAACAAAAAAATATGTAACATCATTTTTTTATTTAGGTATCATTTTGAAGGTTTTTCAGAGCTACTGTATGAGTTTTGAAGACCATGTTTGAAAAATGTTGTAGTTTTGACCCCGTTTGAAAAAATGGTGCTACCGGTAGCACCATTTTTTTATTTGGGGGTTGATTTTCATGTTTTTTTTGGCAAAAATATGGGTTTTTTGGGCCAGAGTTCTCGTTTTGAGGTCACAGTTCTCATTAAGTTAGTAACCTTGTTTCCCCCTTAATGTTGCATAGAGGGATGAAACATGTTTGGAGGAATCTGTCATTACGATTACCATTTCTTCTTGATGACAACTTCATGCATCGCCAATAAGTTGCAAAGATGAAGAGACATTGCCTCTGTCATGGACTTGTTAAAGATATCTAGAGTTGGTTGTTTAGTGGAGAAATACACCTCCATATACTTTAGCATTCAAATCACTGAGTGGAGGGGGGTCTCTTGACCCACAAACAAAGGGATCTCATACACCAATTTGGCATCTAGCTTGCCCATGACCTTAAAAATAGATTACTATTTTTTTATTATAACACCATTAAAAGAGAGGTCCCAAATGTAGTGGGTATCGATGTCAATTTATGTCGTATTGGAGTGCTACACTATATTACATGCAAATTGAGTAGAATAATTATTGTCACATCTCAACTCAATGGGTGTATTCCAAACTAGTCCAAGATCAACAAGAACATGTCAGATCCACAAAACCTCTTTAGTTGCTTCCTTAGTTTCCATTTTCTTTGTTTCACAAGAATAAAGAGAAATTGTTCTCAAGTTTCAACTTCTTACTACAACAAGAAATTGGAGGGTGGGTGCACAAATTTTCATACCAAATTTGTTGCTATGGGAACATCCACCCATTGTAAGATTTAGGAATGTGCACATGTTCCTGTTTAAATAGATTCAACCATTGCCAAAGCTCCATCGAGGCAATTTCCCCACGGAAAGTTGATTCCATGTAAATTTTATATATGAAAGGAATGCACACATGTTAAAAGTGCATACATGTTTTTAAACCATGCACCCATTAAAAAAACGTGTGCATTTCTTTGTCTATAGATATATATATATATAACAAAATTATGACCCCTTTCTCCATTGTTTTCCTCAGCCCACTATGTATTTTTATATTTATTTTCCCCAAACTCGATAAGGAAATGTGGAAAGAAGGTTGGTTTTATTGGCATTTGACATTTCTTATAGAGAATATCCCATTTCCAGGTTGGTTTTATTCCAATTCTCATTTTTATATTTGTTAAACTATACAAATTTACATATTTGTAAAAATATTTTGTAATTGTTTCAAGACAATTTTAATTTGAAGAGTATGGATTAAAAACCTTATTTGAACCCAAACCATGACCCTAAACCACTTCCATAAGACCCATACATAGAAATTAATCAATGTTTAAATGAACTTAGAAACCTAATTGGTAATCTTAGGAACACCAGAGAGCCATGTCATTTTTCGATGGCCATTTTGTTTGAAATAATTGTTCCTTCTATCATTGCTTGGCCAATTATCCGATATATTGGAATAGAAAGATAGGATGAGAGACTACTAATAAATTGACATGAGTAATGAAGAGGTGAAAAAATTGCATATAAACAAAGATATGATCATGCAATTGTTTGTTGACCCCAGAGCCAACCAACCCCTGATCAAAGAAATACATGTCCTTTCATAGACTAGTGCACATTCCTTCCATGTAAATACCACTTGATGGATAGGTGGTTTATGGTATTTTATAAACCTACCTTAAATAATAGGGACGCTCCCTTGTATTTTCTTCATAAATCATGGTTAAGCCTATTATGGGTCTCCATGTTGATTATTTTAACATTGGTGGATTCAAGGGGGTTAGTCTTATCTCTTCTTATGGTTAAGAAAGGGCCAAGAATGACCCATTAAGAGGGACACCCCATCTTAGTCATATGCCTAACCCACCTCTCCCAAGAACCTCATCTTGGAGACATGATTCTAGCCACCATATACTTTGATATCATTTGGGGCATGTTAAGAACCAAATATCAATATAGCATAGAAAAACCTCAGAATAAGTACTCAACGCCTTGAAAAAGAGAGAATTTCAGATAATAAGCCTCTTCGAGGGGGAAACCTCCTTTTACTCCACATAAATGTTCAAGTACAAGATGATTCCAAATGAAAATGTCTCTTTGGTATATATAGGAGACTAGGAGGTATAATTACAACTAATGGAATAAAGCCAACATAAATAAAATAACATTACTAATCTAATATGCCCCAATTAAGGGATAATGAGACAATATTAAGGCTTAACATTCCCCTCCCCTTGAGACAAGTGTTGTTCGCAACGCTTGAGTAACTCTGGATTCTTCTGTATAAAAGACTCATATTCCCAAGTGGAATCTTCAGCCGGTAGTTTCCTCCATTTAATGAGGTACTCTGAAATGGATCTATTCCTCAACTGAAGAATTCTTGTGTCAGTGATGGCTTCAGGCTCCAATATTATTTTTCCTTCCTCATCAAGTTCTGGCAATATAGTTTGAACTGGGATCTTGTCACCTATAACCTTGAAACATGGAAAATTGGGTGTACTCCTGAAGATGTAGGCAACTCCAATTTGTATGCCATAGTACCAATCTTTTGCAACACCTTATAAGGGCCATAGTACATTGGTGATAATTTATTATCCTTCTTGGCTTGCTTGAGGGACATCTGTTTGTATGGTTGTAGT
>SNQJ01S0218720.1:9414-24607 GCA_010110895.2 Picea sitchensis
TCTGTGTAGACTGTGAAGTCATTTTCCATATCCAGCACTCGTAGAATTGGCGCACTAGTTAGTAACCTTTTAAGATCAATGAATTCACTATCACATTCTTCTGATAATTCATACATGAACCCCTTGCACTGCAAAGTGGTGATAGGTTTCGCTATTTTAGAGAACCCTTTCACAAACCTTCGATAATAACCTGCTAGCCCCATGAATCTTCTTACCTCATGAGCATTTTTCGGCACTAGCCACTCCATAATGGCCTTTACCTTTTCTGGGTCCACGGAGATTCCGTCCCCGGAAATGATATGACCTAAATAGTGAATTTCTTTCTGGAAGAAGGAATACTTCGACAACTTCCCATACAATTTGTTCTCTCTAAGGCAAGACAACACCACTCGCAAGTGTTCCTCATGTTCTCTTTCATTCTTGGAATATATGAGGATTTCATCTAAAAAACTTGTACAAAGCAGTCTAAGTACTTCTGAAATACACCATTCATGAGGCTCATGAATATTGTTGGTGCATTGGTCAATCCAAAAGGTACTACAACAAACTCGTAATGCCCAAATCGAGTTCGAAAGGCAGTTTTAGGAATATCGCCTTCCTTAATCCTTAATTGGTGATACCCTGATCGCAAATCAATCTTTGAGAATATCGCTGCTCCTTTCATTTGATCGAAGAGATCATCTATTCATGGCATCGGGTACCTATTTTTCACTGTAGCACGGTTCAAGTCCCTGTAATTTATGCACAGTCGTAAGGAACCATCCTTCTTCTTCACAAAGATTATTGGTGCACCCCAAGGTGAGACACTAGGCCTTATTAGCCCTAAGTCAAGTAGCTCTTTCAACTACATCTGCAACTCACAAAGTTCTAGAGCTGTCATCCTATACGGAGTCTTGGAAATTGGTTATGCACCAGATTTTAGCTCAATAGTAAAATCAAGCTCCCTCTTAGGAGGTAACCATGGTAACTCGTTCGAAAAAACATCCTTAAATTCCGACAATACTGGGTACTGATCCAAGGAGGGTCCTTTCCTTTCATTCAATGCTTCAATGACATAAAGTTGACACCCTTGCCTCATGCATCGCTTAACCTTCATAGTTGAAATAAAGCATAGAGACACATTTCTCCGTACACCCTGGATCTCTACTGGCCTTCCTTCGTCGTCAACACAAAGTACCCTTTTTGCAAAACAATCTACCATAGCTCGATGTGATTCTAACCAATCCATTCCAATGATTNNNCTACTAGACAATTATCAATGCTAGGTCCTACCGCTTGTTTTTCCCCTGAAGCCATCTCGACTTGTTTAAAGTCATCGTGCTTGTAGGCTGCCAACCCACTCCTTTCTAATGCAGATGGTGAAATGAAACTATCTGTAGCACCATAATCAAACAAAATTTTAACATTGATATGATTTAGCGTACCTGACGATTCCACCACCGTGGATTGATGTTCTTCCTGGCGATTATTAAATACTGCATAAATCTAGTGGCTACCACTTGCTCTTCCCGTCGGGGCCTTTCCTTATCTATGCACAAATCCTGATTGTAACTCTGGGCAGTCACGCTGGTAATGGGGTCCTCCACATCCCCAACATGTAACACAAGATTGAACCTGCGCACTGCTCTGTGACTGCCTCTGAAATGAGTTCCTTCCCCTGGAACCCCTGCCCCTACTAGTTGCTCCCTGAGAAGGTCGTGGACCTACCTGTGTCATTGGTGATGAATGGGATGTTGCACTCACTTCCATTGAAATACATGTGGCGAATGTCCTTGGTGCGACTCTATTACCATATGGAGGTGGGCTTAAGCTCCCTCCCCTGGAAAATGTCCTAGGGGTCTTCCCCACGAATCCAGTATGATGTGGAAAGGTCGATCTCATACCTCCATTTAAGTTCATGTGTTCCTCATCATAACATGCATTTTCTACTACTTTCTCTACCGAAGACAGTTTCCACATCTGCACCATGGCCCTTATCTTAGGGTTTAACCCATAGACAAAGCGTTATGCCTGTCGTTGATCATTATCCATGTATGAAAAATATTTGACCAATTCCATAAACCCGATATCGTATTCTTCTACGGTCATGTTTCCCTGTACTAGAGCATGAAATGCTCCCACCTGTTGTTCCTCATAGTAAGCTGGTAGATATTTCCTTCGGAACCTCTCCTCAAAAAGTTCCCAAGAGACGGTGTCTGGGGTAAGGTGCAACTGCCTCTCTAGGTTTCCCCACCAGTTCAAGGCACTGTCTCTCAACTGAAAAATCGCTATCTTCGCCTTTGAAGTGGATGCATAGTCTCTTAAGGAGAAACACCTTGTCATGCCTTCCAACCATGCCTCTGCACATTCACTGGCACGACCCCCGGCAAACTCTAGAAGTTTGATCTTTTGCACTTCTCTAGTTATGTCTTCGGGTGGAGTCCCTCCCACTGAATCCCTCGACGCTTCAGGATTACCCATTCCATATGGTGGGGGTTCCACTTCGATCCCTGCTGGTTGACGCCCCTTTAAAGTCTCATTTATGGCCTCCAAAGAGCACAGAATGAGGGCCAATTCAGGCGATGGTGGTGGCGGCGCTGACGGTATCTGCGTCGATGCACCTCTGCCTTGATTTCCTCTCGTCCTAACCATCCTGTATACTTGAATCTGCATCAACCAAAGTTTTTCAAGGTGAGTCTAGGACAATTCACATTTGCGCTACTTAAATTAGAAAACAGGGTTAGGCGTTAGTTTTTTTTAACTTGTCTGTAAACAGACTTTACTCTCTTTAGGGGAAGTGGCTAGGTCAGGGTCAAAATCCTCTAAGCTCGATGTTTTTGCCGAAGGAAACTACTGACTCTCTCTCCTGATAGTTACGCTATCACTGTACCACACTCGCCTATTCCTCTAACTTACCTTCCTAGTGCATATGCAACCCCCTTCCCGCTTGTCCTAGTCTAAGTCCTTAAACCTTTAGTTTAAAACTAATTAATCACTTTAAGTGGTTTTTAAATTTAAACATGGATATAATTATAATTTAAACAAAATATAATATAATTTAAAACATTTAAAATTTAAACTATTAATTAAAACATAGATTTAAAACATAAATTTAAAACCTAAATTAAAACATAAAGGTGTTTAGACCTTACGTAATCCTAGCTATCTAAGTCAAAAGGTGGTGTTACATACTCCCAATCTTCGAGAAACATATTCTCGAGGTGGTCAAAAAAATTGAGGGATAATATCGTCGTAATGTCTCGGCATCCTCCCTAGTAGCAGTTCTTGGACTATACTTGTCCCACTGGACCTAACTTGGTCTACCAGACGGTTCCTGAGCTGTCGGACTCTACAGTCCAATATGCGTAACGGTTCTACCATGAGGGTTCTCACGTTCAATACCTGCAATTCCTTCCAATTTAGTTTATGTGATTCATCAGCAATATAGTGACATAGAATAGATACATGAAAAACATTATGAGTTTTATGCAAGTGGGGTGGCAGTATGAGACGATAGGAAACGGGTCCAATTTTCTCTTGAATTTTGAACGGTCCTATAAATCGAGGTGACAACTTTTTCCCCTTCCCGAATCGAATGGTACTCTTACTAGGCCTGGTACGAATGAAAACCTGATCTCCCACTTTATAACTTCGGTCAGTGTTGTGTGCATCCGCATAACTTTTATGTCTATCATGTGCTTCCTTTAGTCTCTGCCTAATCTGAATCACATGTTCCTCCATATTTTGAATCAACTCTGGCCCAACTGTTACTTGGTCTTCTAACCTATCCCAACTCAACGGAATACATGGGTTTGATTATCCATGACATACATCCTAAGCATGTCTTCCATGACTTGATTTTCTCTCTCAGTTTTCCCATCTGTTTCAGGATGATAAGTTGTGCTTAAGTTCAACTGAGTCCCCAACGTTGACTGCAAACTTGTCCAAAACCTAGAAGTGCATCTGGAGTCCCTATCTGAAATGATCTTCTTAGGTATCTCGTGCAAACGGATGACCTCAATCACAAACACGCGTGCCACATCGGTGACATCATAAGTGTCTCTAACCGGAATAAAATGAGCACTCTTGGTTAACTTATCAACTATCACAAGGATGGCATTGTGTCTATGAGATGTGAGCGGAAACCCCACAACAAAATCCATGGAAATGACTTCCCACTTGGACATAGGAACATCATGTGGTTGTAGGAGGCCTACTGGGTGATGGTGGTCGGCTTTCACTTGTTGACATTCTAGGCATTTGGCGACGAAATGGACTACACCACGCTTCATGCCTACCCAGAAGAAGAGATTCCTCATGTCTGTGTACATTTTCTTCACACCTGGATGCGCACAATAAAGTGCTCTATGGGCTTCCTTCAGTATGATTCTTCGAATATCCCCACCTTCGGGTACTCACATCCTTCCTCGATATCTTAACAGCCCATTTTCTTCCAGACTATATCCTTCATACTTTGGATCTAACTACCTCCCACTCTGGAAGTTTGAAGTAACCTTTAAATACCAACTGTCTCCAAGGAGTTGCGTCAACACACATTCCCTCAGATCGACTTTTAAGGGTACCAAGGAGAAGACACGTGGTCTCCTACTCAAGGCATCTACGACCACAGTCTCTTTTCCCTTGATATATGAAATACCAAAATCATACTCACTCATGAACTCACTCCATTGCCTTTGCCTGGCATTCAGATCCCTTTGAGTGAAGAGATGTTTTAAACTTTGATGGTCCGTTTTGAGCTCAAATTTTTTCCCTACTCGATAGTGCCTCCAAAGTTTCAGAGCTAGCATTACAGCTGCCAACTCTAAATCATGAGTAGCGTAAAGATCTTCATGTTTCTTCAACTTCCTTGATGCATAAGCTATCACTCCTCCATCCTACATTAGCACGGCCCCCAACCCTTGCTTCGAGGCATCTGTGTAGACTGTGAAGTCATTTTCCATATCCAGCACTCGTAGAATTGGCGCACTAGTTAGTAACCTTTTAAGCTCGATGAATGCACTATCACATTCTTTTGTCCATTCATACCTGAACCCCTTGCACTGCAAAGTGGTGATAGGTTTCGCTATTTTAGAGAATCCTTTCACAAACCTTCGATAATAACCTGCTAGCCCCATGAAGCTTCTTACCTCATGAGCATTTTTCGGCACTAGCCACTCCATAATGGCCTTTACCTTTTCTGGGTCCACGGAGATTCCTTCCTCGGAAATGATATGACCTAAATAGTGAATTTCTTTCTGGAAGAAGGAATACTTCGACAACTTCCCATACAATTTGTTCTCTCTAAGGCAAGACAACACCACTCGCAAGTGTTCCTAATGTTCTCTTTCATTCTTGTAATATATGAGGATTTCATCTAAAAAACTTGTACAAAGCGGTCTAAGTACTTCTGAAATACACCATTCATGAAGCTCATGAATATTGTTGGTGCATTGGTCAATCCAAAAGGTACTACAACAAACTCGTAATGCCCAAATCGAGTTCGAAAGGCAGTTTTAGGAATATCGCCTTCCTTAATCCTTAATTGGTGATACCCTGATCGTAAATCAATCTTTGAGAATACCGCTGCTCCTTTCATCTGATTGAAGAGATCATCTATTCATGGCATCGGGTACCTATTTTTCACTGTAGCATGGTTCAAGTCCCTGTAATTTATGCACAGTCGTAAGGAACCATCCTTCTTCTTCACAAAGATTATTGGTGCACCCCAAGGTGAGACACTAGGCCTTATTAGCCCTAAGTCAAGTAGCTCTTTCAACTACATCTGCAACTCACAAAGTTCTAGCGCTGTCATCCTATACGGAGTCTTGGAAATTGGTTATGCACCAGGTTTTAGCTCAATAGTAAAATCAAGCTCCCTCTCAGGAGGTAAACATGGTAACTCGTTCGAAAAAACATCCTTAAATTCCGACAATACTGGGTACTGATTCAAGGAGGGTCCTTTCCTTTCATTCACTGCTTAAACGACATAAATTCGACACCCTTGCCTCATGCATCGCTTAACCTTCATAGTTGAAATAAAGCATAGAGACGCCTTTCTCCGTACACCCTGGATCTCTACTGGCCTTCCTTCATCGTCAATACAAAGTACCCTTTTTGCAAAACAATCTACCATAGCTCGATGGGCTTCTAACCAATCCATTCCAATGATTAGTTCATACGCCCCGAGAGCAGTGACGTATACCTTCAACCTGGTAGTACACACTCCCAGGTCTACTAGACAATTATCAATGCTAGGTCCTACCGCTTGTTTCCCCCCTGAAGCCATCTCGACTTGTTTAAAGTCATCGTGCTTGTAGGCTGCCAACCCACTCCTTTCTAATGCAGATGGTGAAATGAAACTATCTGTAGCACCATAAACAAATAAAACTTTAACAGTGATATGATTTAGCGTACCTGACGATTCCACCACCGTGGATTGATGTTCTGTCTGGCGATTATTAAATACTGCATAAATCTGGTGGCTACCACTTGCTCTTCCCGTCGGGGCCTTTCCTTATCTATGCACAAATCCTTATTGTAACTCTGGGCAGTCACACTGGTAATGGGGTCCTCCACATCCCCAACATGTAACACGAGATTGAACCTGCGCACTGCTCTGTGACTGCCTCTGAAATGAGTTCCTTCCCCTGGAACCCCTGCCCCTACTAGTTGCTCCCTGAGAAGGTTGTGGACCTGCATGTGTCATTGGTGATGAATGGGATGCTACACTCACTGCCATTGAAATACCTGTGGCGACTGTCCTTGGTGTGACTCTATTACCATATGGAGGTGGCCTTGAGCTCCCTCCCCTGGAAAATTTCCTATGGGTCTTCCCCACGAATCCAATATGATGCGGAAAGGTCGATCTCGTACCTCCATTTAAGTTCATGTGTTCCTCAGCATAACATGCATTTTCTACTGCTTTCGCTACCGAAGACAGTTTCCACATCCGCACCATGGCCCTTATCTTAGGGTTTAACCCATAGACAAAGCGTTATGCCTGTCGTTGATCATTATCCATGTATGAAAAATATTTGACCAATTCCATAAACCCGATCTCGTATTCTTCTACGGTCACGTTTCCATGTACTAGAGAATGAAATGCTCCCGCCTGTTGTTCCTCATAGTAAGCTGGTAGATATTTTCTTCGGAACCTCTCCTCAAAAAGTTCCCAAGAGACGGTGTCTGGGGTAAGGTGCAACTGCCTCTCTAGGTTTCCCCACCAGTTCAAGGCACTGTCTCTCAACCGAAAAATCACTATCTTCACCTTTGAAGTGGAAGCATAGTCTCTTAAGGCGAAACACCTTGTCATGCCTTCCAACCATGCCTCTGCACATTCACTGGCACGACCCCCGACAAACTCTAGAAGTTTGATCTTTTGCAGTTCTCTAGTGATGTCTTCGGGTGGAGTCCCTCCCACTGAATCCCTTGACGCTTCAGGATTACCCATTCCATATGGTGGGGGTTCCACTTCGATCCCTGCTAGCTGACGCCCCTTTAAAGTCTCATTTATGGCCTCCAAAGAGCACAGAATGAGGGCCAATTCAGGCGATGGTGGTGGCAGCGCTGATGGTCTCTGCGTCGATGCCCCTCTACCTTGATTTCCTCTCGTCCTAACCATCCTGTATACTTGAATCTGCATCAACCAAAGTTTTTCAAGGTGAGTCTAGGACAATTCACATTTGCGCAACTTAAACTAGAAAACAGGGTTAGGCGTTAGTTTTTTTTAACTTGTCTGTAAACAGACATTACTCTCTTTAGGGGAAGTGGCTAGATCAGGGTCGAAATCCTCTAAGCTCGATGTTTTTGCCTAAGGAAACTACTGACTCTCTCTCCTGGTAGTTACGCTATCATTGTACCACACTCGCCTATTCCTCTAACTTACCTTCCTAGTGCATATGCAACCCCCTTCCTGCGTGTCCTAGTCTAAGTCCTTAAACCTTCAGTTTAAAACTAATTAATCACTTTAAGTGGTTTTTAAATTTAAACATGGACTTAAATATAATTTAAACAAAATATAATATAATTTAAAACATTTAAATTTTAAACTATTAATTAAAACATAAATTTAAAACCTAAATTAAAACATAATTTTAATTATAAATTATCTAAATTTATATTTAAAATTAAAACATATCTAAATTAAAAATAATAATAATAATTAAAACATATCTAAATTTAAAAAAAAGAAAGAATTTTAATAATTAAAACATAATCTAAATTAAAAAAATAAATAAAAAATTAATAATTAAAACATAATCTAAATTTAAAACATAATAAAATTTAATAACTAATATAAATAAAAAAATTAAAGTCGGGCATCGTGGGTGCATGAGGCCCACGTGCCCCCCCCAACTCTCCTTACCTAAAACCCTACACCCTTTCTATCCCAACCCTACACGCCTCTCCATTCTGCAAGGGTGGTCGCGCTCCTCTTCGTTCTCATTCATTTTTTTTCATTTGCTCAGCAGAGAGAAGGCTTATTGTGTGGGCTTGGTCGTGCAGTAGGTTTTCGAACCTGTGTTGTTTGGCTGCCAAAGCTCAAGAGCCCGACCGTACTTCCATAGTGCGTCGTCCTCTGGCGTTGGTTTGTATTATGGCTGTGGGCGCGGATTGGTTTGCCTGGCGCGTAGCCTTGGCCACAGAGCTGTAACTTGCACCGTGTATGAGTGTATGGGAGAGCATCATTTTTTTTTTTGGCTTGGCATTCCTGTGAGCCATTTAGGCTTTATTTGTTTCTTGTATCATTTTAGGTTTTCATGTTTTCCAGAGTATGGGATGAAAACTAATTGAATAGCTTGTCGTACACATGTATGTATATGCATCATTTTGTTTTTGGTTGTATCCGTAGTTCACCCCTTTGGCTCCTCCATGTAGCTTGGCGCTCAACTTGCTTACTACCTTGTGTTTGGTGATGCTTGATGAGTGTCTTGCCTTTCAAGATTACAAAAAAGAAAAAAAATTCTTGGGCAAACACTATGCTCCTGCTTTCCATGGGCTTGGTGCTTAATCTGTTGGGCACTAACTTTGATTTCTCGGTATGTTATATATTTGTGCCTAGGCGATTTGCATGTGATATAAAATGTAGATTGAGAAACTGGGCGAAAAGACCCATTAATTTTTTTTTACATTCTTATTACACGCATTGTGAGAAACCATGCTACTCTCGTGAGCTCTTCTTCGTAGATACGATGGGGTTCATTTACAGTGGGTAGACAATGATTAGGGTTCTACGCAATGCGACCGTTATAGTGGGTAGACAACGATTAGGGTTATGCGCGTCATGTTGTGCATAGATTATGCTTTAGAATGGGCCCTTCGTGGCTTCTACTTGATTTGGCACTTAGTGCTTTGGCTTGGTTTGTATTTGGTGCTACGCTCATGGACTTTGGAACTTGTAATGAAACCTGTAGATCGGGCCTTGGACCCTCTATTCTTTGTATTATTATTTTTTTGGACACGTTGAGCACTTGGAAATTTCCTTTGTGGGCTCTTCCATTCAGCTTGGCGCTTGGTCTCTCGGTTACTACCTTGTGATATGTTACGATTTGGCTTGGCTTGCGGAGCACATGGTCGATGGTTGGAGAATGAGCCTCGGACCCAATAACATTTTCTTGTATTATTTTTTTATTATTACACGCAGTGCACCCTTATGGTGCTTCGTGGGCTCCTAATTAGTGCTCCAAGTTATCTCTGCCCCATGGAATTGAGAACTTGATACCACAGAAATTTAGAAGCAGTTGGTCCTCTGACTTAAGCGGTATCATTGTAGAAATGTTGCGCAATATGTCACACGTTCGACTCACCGCAGGCTCATTCAAAAGGGGAGAATCAAAGTTTGTTGCTCTACAACACTCCAGACACGTTGAGCAAATAATGCACAATGTGGGCTCCTCCCTTGTGACTTGCACTTGACTTGAGCGTTGGATATAGTCTTGTGTTGTGTGTTGTGTTAGGTGAATGGATTAATATTTGGCTTGAATGCTTGACTTGGAGATTGAATGCGAGTTGGGTTATGTGGATGTAGCTGGTAGCACATCAAATGTGACAAAGAGCAACTACAAGGAGATGAATGGTAGTATTATTCAGGGCTAGAAAAGAAAAAACAATGAGCTCGGTGTTCCATTCTACAAGATCTTTTCTTCTGCTGACAAATATGACTATTTGCTCATGACCGTGGGAACGGTGGGTGCAGTCATTCATGGTTCATCCATGCATGTCTTCTTGGTGTTCTTCGGAGATTTGATCTGATAAATATATATATATATATAGATATTTGTTTTATTATTTGTTTGTTTAATTTGAAACAAATGTTAAAATTCATTTAACACTTGTTTCAATATGCATAATATTATGCTATTTTCATTTCCCAAGGGTATATTGTTTATATATATTTATATAGATCTGTATATATAAATAAAAATAATTGCGTGCTTGGCTTGCAGGTTAGGTGGAGCTGGAGTTGGAGCTTTGAGTCTGAGCTTGGCCCTTGGGCCCAGATTTATATCTGATTAAAGGGTTTCAGGGCCCCTCTCTTAAGGTTTTCAGGTTGCAGATTTTCAGGGCTGATTTATATATATATCTACCCTGAACAATTTATTTAGGGTTTCAATATAACTAAATAGAAGTTATTTAAATTTCTGGGTGGGGTTTGTTTAAATTTTTGGGTGGGTAGGTAGGCCCTTGGCTCCAGATTTTAAACCAGGGCTCTGATACCATGTGTAAGGTCTCTTCCAACAGAGCCTTATAAAACATAAATTTAGATAAAGAAATGCCAATTAATTAGTTTAAACAATAATTTCTAAAGTTTTACAGTCCATAATAGTCATAAATAATCATAAACGGACTACACAACATATTACACATTTTCATACATAAATTCATATCATAACTTTCATCCTTAACAAAATTAATACTGGAAAAATACCTCTTGAAGGAGGAGTATGTCCTATGCTTTCCTGTTGTTGCAGACTGCTTGGAACTACCCAAAATTGAACCTTTTCCTCCCAGTCAGCTAGGAACAGAGCCTCTCTGGCTCCCTAGCTCCAGGATTCCTGTCCCCTGAGCCCAAAACTCCCAGCAACAGGTGCCCCCTTGTAACAGTCCTCCCACAAGCTCCTCCAGCCAAAACCCGTAATACAGTCATCCAATATGAAAATAATGCTCTCTGGCCAAAAATCCCCCCTTCCCCCAAGTGTTTTCCCCCTCATATCCTCCTTTTCCCCCCCTTTTTCCGTTCACCGCCTTCCTCCTTTCATTGAGACTCACCCACCTTATCCCTCCATTCAATGCCAACCACCTTATCCCCTTCTCCTTAATGATTCCATCATTCGATATGTTAAGTTTTCATTTAATAAATTAAAATTTATTAAGCTTAAATTCATTACCCAAATATTTAATGAGTTAATTAATTAATTAATATACATTAAACAATTAATAATTCAAGACAATTAATTAATTAATTAATTAATTAAACTTAATATACTTTAAACAATTATTTAACTATGACAATTAATTATTTAACTAGGGTTGTTACACCTTCTACGAACCCTGCTTGCTCTTGCGACACCAATGTGGGTAGTAGTGGTTTCAGTCTGCTGGCTATAACCTTGGAAATTATCTTATACACCACATTGCACAGCGCTATTGGTCTATAACGAGTGGGAGTTTTGGCTTCATTTTCTTTGGGGATGAGTGTTATCAAAGTAGCATTTAGTGCTTTCAGGATGGAGGTTGGCCTTCTAGAGTCTTCTACTACCTTGAAGACATCATGTTTGACGACTTCCCAGCAAGCTTTGAAAAACTTCGTTGTGAACCCATCTGGGCCTAGAGCTTTTCCATTGGGAATTTCCTGGAGTGCTTGGTCTATTTCTTCCTCCGCAATGGGTTTGATCAAGTTTTTGTTTTGTTCTTCTGTTACCAGGCGAGGGATGTGTTGGGTCACCTTTTGTATGGCCTTTGTTCTATCCTTATTGGGTTTTGGGCGATCCCGTGGAAGTGGTTTACCAATGTTGTTTCGATGTCCTTATGGGACTCTCTTTCTATTCCATTCAAGTCCCTTATCTTCAAGATTTTGTTATGGGCTCTTCTGGCCATGGTTGTTCTGTGAAAGAACTTGGTGTTCCTTTCCCCTTCCTTTAGCCATCTGATCCGAGACTTTTGTCTCCAGAGAGTTTCTTCCTTTTCGCACCTTTCATCCCATTCCTGGGTCATTTGGATCTCCTCTTTTTTCCTTTTCTCATTGTAGCCCTCCAAAATGCAGGTTTCTTGGAGTTTTTTCATTTTTTATTCTATGTTTTTCTTCGCTTGGTTTATTTTCCCAAAGGTGTCCTTGTTCCACTCCTTGAGCATATATTTGATATATTTTAGTTTCTTGTAGAGTTTGAACATCCTTGTCCCTTTCTCTGGTTGCTCTTGACTCTACCACTGCTTGATATTTTTCTTGAAAGTCGGGTGTTCCATCCAAAATTTCTCAAATCTGAAGGGTTTGTTCTTTGGTGTGGTCTGGAAGCCTGCTTCTAGTTACATTGGCCAGTGATCAGATCCCCCCCATGGAAGGATTTTGCAGTCTAAGGTTATCCCTTGCATAATGACTGACTCTGACACTAAGAATCCGTCGAGTCTTGTTGCTACCTGATCTTGGCTCATTCACTTATTATTCCAAGTGAAATGGCCATTTTTGGTTTTCATATCTACCATTTTCGTTGTGTCTATGAATTTTGAGAATTCCTCTGCATCTCTATCCAGTCTTCTTGTCCCTCCTTTTTTCTCCGTGAGTGACGTGATGATGTTGAAATCCCCAGCTAGAATCCAATGAAGGTTGTTGGCTCATTTTTTTAGGTCTGCTAGATCACTTAGCATTCCTCTCCTATCCTCTAGCACCTGGGGTCCATACACATTAGTGTATAAAATCTCCTCTGTGTTCCCAATGATTTGCATGCGGACCGTAATGATATGCCTTGTCGCTTCAGCTGCTATTAGGCTTAGTACTTGTAGGTTCCACAGGGTGAGGATGCCTCCTGTCATTTGGTGGCCTCCAATGGCCACCATCTTGTACTTGCGCCATTGTTTTTGACTAATTGTTTCCATTATTTTTGTATTACACTTGGTCTCTTGGATAAAACAAAGATCTGGTTGTTCCTGTTTTAATCTATTCCTAAGGATTTGTTGTTTTCTTAAGCTATTTAGGCCTCTTATATTCCATGTTATAACCTTCATTTTAAACATGCGGGGGAGAGTTGGGGAAGAGTTTTTTTATCTTACCTGAGTTTATTAGTAGTGCTCCAAGCTCCTGCAGGGCTACACTGTTGGATTTCTTGCCTTTTTTCCTCCATGTCTGTTTGGGTGAGAGTTGTGATTGTACCTCGCCAACTTTGACTCCTAGGTGTCCAATCTCCCCATGTTCTCTATTTTGGCCTCTATCTTTGGCTTCCTCCCTTAGGAGGAACAGGTACTGGATGTGGTCTAGTTGCTCTGTTGGTACATTGTCCACTCCCTGTCTTTTCCATTGTTCCAGTATGTTCGTGAGATTTATCCCTTCCCTTTCCACCAGGTCTCTAAGTTATGGATCTTCTGTGCCTACTTCACTCGGTGTCATTTCCACCTCTCCCTCTGCGTCTTGCATGGGGGTGTTGTCGTCTCTGATTTATATTTCCATCGGAGTTGTGCAGCTTCCTTGTTCCTTCTAGTTGTTAGGTCGGTCGGTGGGCTTGTTTGTTGTTTGTTCTCAGAGTTCCTGTGATGTTACCGCATCCTTCTTGGCCTCTACCCCTTGACTGGTTTTATCCCTTCCTTCCAAACTCAATCAGACTTCTGGGTTATTTCCTGCTTGGGCTTTGCTCTGCCTTTTGTTGACTCTACTTCTGGGGTTTGGTTTAACAAATCCATCCTCATCCTGTTGTGGTTTGGAATTTTTCGTTACTTGTTTTTTATTGAGAGGGCATTCCCTAATTAGGTGGCCATGTTCGTGGCATCTTCTGCACCGGAAGGGGATTTGTTCATAATCGATGTTTTGGATCCATTCCTCGTCCCTAAATTCGAGGCATATCGCTTCTGGGAGTGCGCCCGACACATCCATCTCTATGCATATTCTTGCATAGGATGTGTATCTCCCTTTTAGGGTTGCTTCTATGGTCATTATATATTTCCCCAGTTTATTCCCTATTGCTTCGAAAGTGGAGGGTAGCCAGTAGTCTAAGGGTAGGGAGTAGAGTCTCAGCCAGACCGATACCTTTTTGAAGGTCTCTTTTTCTGGGGAGAAATTCTCCTTCCATGGTTGCATGTACAGTCCTGCTGATGCATGGAAGTATGGCCCTCCTTCAAATAATTTGTCTCTATCCTCCAGGTTTATGAAAATCGTTGTGAAGAAACCTTTCGAGCCCAGGTGGAGCTCCACTTCCCCATTTGGATTCCAGTGATATTTGATCCAGTTGCGCAGTTCTTTTTCTGTGGGCCATAGTCCTATAAATTTGTAGATTAGTGCATGCACCTTCATCTGATCTCTGTAGAGTTGCGTCTGTGGATCCTCCAATACCACCTTGGGTATCAGGGCTGCTTTGGGTTTGCATGGGTTACGCCCTTTGGTCCGGTTGGTATTCGTTGTGTCTTGCGATTTGTTCTGAGTTTCTCTTGCTTCCTCTTCCCTGCATTCACTTTTCCCCTTATTTCTTTCCTGGCATGTTCCAGGGTTTGATCCTGAGGTGTCTGTCATTGGTGCCTTGAATACTCCACCCATTGGCCCTTTCCCTCTATCTACCACTATCTATTTGTATGAGGGGGTTCCCTTACCCCCTCCTCTGGTGCTCATGTTGCTCTCTGCAATGGCCGCAACTGTCCAAACCCTAGCTTGTGGTTGCTCCGATAAACGTTATTTGAAACAGATTTCATAACCATTTAGGAACCCTAAATTCCACAGGGAATATCTCTGAACATATTCTTCTAGATTAAGGTTGATTACATCCTTATAATACCTTAATTTGTTTTTTCCTCTAACTCTTTATCACTCCACTTTTTCTCTTTAAATTTTGATTTAACGTTTTTTTTAATAGTATATTTATTCTGCAAAATGATGTCTTCCATGATTCCCCAATATTTTAGCCAAGATCGGGCATCTTTATGCCATCCTCGCTTGACTCGATGGTGGTTATGAATCAATTTTGAAGCAATTTTAGGAAGCCTCTTGTCTTCCATGTTGTTTAACTTGTTCTTATACATT
>SNQJ01S0218721.1:3109-15276 GCA_010110895.2 Picea sitchensis
CTCTAATGATGATTTCCTCTTATTTAAAGAGGAGAATCCCCTCGATACAATTTGATCATCAAATTGCATGTACACATCTGAATCCTATTCTTAGTCAGATTAGATCTCTATACTGGAATAGGATATCCTAGTCTCCTGTAACAGAATGCTATTACAATAGTTGAAAAGGTGTTGAGTGAGGTGTTGTTGTTGCGGCTGGAATAACAGCTTCCTTATTTATCTTCTTGTTACTGTTGTTGTATGTTGTTTCAACATCACAAATCGCGGGCTATTTCAGCAATGTGATTTACGTTCTGACTGTTTCAGCAACGTGGTCTCACGCAGCAGCGATGGTTAATTCTGGCTCAAGGTGCGGCTGTTGTGGTCAATGTAATAGCTTCATTAGTGTTTCAGCATCGTAGACC
Organism: Picea sitchensis; assembly: GCA_010110895.2. NCBI lineage: Eukaryota > Viridiplantae > Streptophyta > Pinopsida > Pinales > Pinaceae > Picea > Picea sitchensis. The sequence goes on from SNQJ01S0218721.1 coordinate 3,514, forward strand.
ACGGAGAGTGTAACAGCTTCTTCTTGTGTGAGTTGTTGTTTCAGCATCGTAGACCACGGAGAGTGTAACAGCTTCTTCTTGTATGAGTTTTTGTTTCAGCATCGTAGACCACGGACTGTGTAACAACTTCTTCTTGTGTGAGTTGATGTTTCAGCATCATAGACCACAGACTGTTTCAACCACGGGGTTTGCGTGCTTTTGACTATTTCAACAACGGGCCTTCAAACAGCAATGATAATCTGCAGTTCGAACTGTTTCAACACTTATATATTTCTGATCAACGGTTAAGTATGAGAGTAATGTAAAATTATATGCAAAACAGATTAAACATATAGTAAAGAGAAGAGACGTTATATACCTTTGGAAAGATAGGGTAAGGTGATAATGTGAGTTTAAATGTGAGTGAAAAAAGGATGTAATGGTAGAAAAAAGTGTGAACAAAAAGGTACATTATAGGGTCCTAACACCTTGATGAAGTCAACATACTTCAAAAATTCAAAGAACTGCTTCTCATATTCCTTCATTGTCATGGTTCCCAACTTGAGCTCAAATAACTCTTTCATGTTTCTCTCATAGTAATGCTCGGAAAAATATTTCTCTTGCAAGCATCTTTTGAAATGCCTCCATGATATCCTCTTCTCATGGAGGTTCTTGTCTTTCTTAAGTTGATCCCACCACATGGTTGCCTTTCCTTGCAAGTGTTAGGTGGAAATTCTAGCTTCTACCTGAGAGGGGTAATCATGCAAATGGAAATATTTCTTCATTTGCAATAGCCAGGCCTCTTCCTCTTCACCCTTCCGATGTTCAACATTGAAATTAGGTGGCTTGATTTTCCTAAGTCTACCTTGCAAGATGTCTACCTTATGCCTTCTTCCTCATGGCTATAAGATCTTTAAGAATTTTCCATGACTCCATTACTCGGATAAGAACTAAAGTTTCTTTCTGTACCTCTAATTCTGCAAGAAATGTGCATATAATAATTACTGTTAGAAATATGCATAGCATAAAACATTTCATCATATAGAATACAAGTTATTTCTTCATCAATTTATGAAGTAAAAATTGCACCAATTAAAATTTTTATTTTCTTGATGCATTCCTCCCTGAAACAACTTCCCAACGACTATACTCATGCCTCAATTTGAATTCTGAGCGAAAAGTTACAACTACATGCTACAATTTCCACTCTTTTTACTGCGACATAAATCTATTTATTAATATATGAGACATTTTATTGCCCAAATAAAAATTATGGATTGATATATGTCGTCTACTCCTCAAGACCTTTCCAACAACTATTGTTTTTCTCAAATCCGAGCTCCAAGCTGAAAGTTATGGTTTGGATAAATTTAGGTTGTTTTACTCAATTTACTCATGTATGCTACGGGTGTTTTATTTATCTTCTTGCATATTTTCAGGTACCCATAAACAAAATATGAATCCACTACTAGCTTCTATGGTTCATAATATTTCCATCGACTGCTCATGTGCCCCAAACAGACTTCTGAGCATAGAGTTATGCCCTCTAGAAGTAATACTGGTGCCAAAATTTTTACCCTCAGTGTTGTGGCTATAACATTCTCATACGAGATCTGTTTCGTGAACCATTTAGCTCATTGGATATCTCTATTCAAGTTCTTTTATTTGATATGCAAAGATAGAGTGTACCTTCGTACAACACTCTATTCTTGTGGGTTTTGAATTGATAAAAATGTCGTTTAGGGCCTCAAAAATGCCTTGCAAGTTAATGACCTTCAAAAACAACAAAATTTTGGAATATTTCACACAAAATTCATTGTTTTATTATTGTAACAATTCTTTAAATCTCAATTGTTGATCTCAAATCATGATACACAATAACCTTTGATCTGACCTTTTCTGTCATCGACGATTGGTATCATCCTTTGGATGCACAAAACGTTTTTCCAAAGCTATCGATCTGATCGTCGGTCATCGGTCCATTTCCCCGACACCCGATTTTCAAACAACTATTAAATCGATCGTCGACAATATTTGTTGGCGAATGAAAAAATCTCCTGTGAATCTGTCGATGCCCAACCATTGGTCCATCGGTGATCGATGATCCCCGATGACTCTCGAATGCTTTCCCAAATCGATCGATTTGACCATCGACCTTCGACCTTCGACCACTTCTATTGGTTGATGTGGAAACTACTGAAATGGCATGACACATGGATGTTGACGTGGCATTTCACTTCATCCTAAGGTTTCAAATTGGGTTATGTGGCATGACACATGGATGTTGATGTGGCAAGACACATGGATGATGATGTCATCACCCTCTCTTCCCCATCGACCATCGACCAATTCTCTTGGACAACTAGGATACCTCACCGAATTCGACCGACACCAAACCATCAACAACTTCTCTTGCTTGATTCGAACATTTCTCCAAAATCGGCCAACCTCCGACAATTGACCCATCGACCATCGATGACTTTTGTTGCTCGTTTGGGACACTTCACCGAATCGGACGACACCCGACCACCGACCTATTAGACATCGACGAATTCCATCGGCGATTGTAAACGCTTTGGTAGATTCACCCAACCCCCGACTGTCGGCCATCGACGGTTAGAGATGTCTTAGGGACGAACCAAACTATTCACCATTTCGATCGATCTATCCATCGATCGTCGATGATTTCTCTTGGTGAACTTTAACACTTAGAAAACAAATTGGACCTTTCTCTGATTGATCTGAACCGTCAATCTGATCCCTTTCACAACCCCTAATTTAACCTTATCCCTTGATCTGATCAAATTTTCAAATGACTAAAACATTACGAGTTTTTAAATTTATCATAGTGAATCCCAGTCGTCGATCTCAAGTTCAAAAGAGATCTCAACTGTCGATCTACCAAACTGCTTGTAACTCTACAAACGACCATTAAAACTCGAATTCCGACCATTCCAAGTCAAATTTCGATTTGCAACTTCATTGCTCTACTCCATTAACCTTGTTAAACTGTTTAGAGTCATTCAAACTTGGATTTTGCCCATGGATTTGGGGATTTCTCTCTAAGTTCTTTGGTTTTCCCCAAATTAGTCACATACAAAATCTGCAACGAAAAAATTTCACGAAATCGCAACGATCTTGGCCCTTACATGCTTGATGTTTGAACCAGAGATTTGATACCATAATGTAACGTCCCCCAACCCATTTGAGTGACATCACTATGTATAATACTCTTAAAAATGAAATTTACATCCAAATAAATTAATTCATTTACCGTTAGTTGATTTCTTATAGCTTACAACTACAAATTAAAACAGATTTAGCTATTGTCTATAACCCTAAAATCGATGCATCTACAACATGCCAATAATCAACATGAAATTTAGCTAAACAACTCATTACAACAACATATAAATGACTCCCAAATACACAAAGTGCATGCACAACAATTAAACACATAATTTAACATAACAACAAGATAAAACACTTATCTTTTCACAACAATCGTGCAACCAACTGCTTGGGATGAACATTCTACCCAACCATAGACTGACTATTCCAAATCTCAACAACTAGTCACCCCCGAGATGAGGCTAACAATCCACAAAAGAGGGTGGTCTCTCACAGTCTACTTACAACTCATAAAACTCTCAACCCAATTGATATTCCCCTACAACTATCCTGATTTTCCACCAAATCTCTTCCTTTGGACCTCTCCAACCCAAGGAATACACCCCTTCACTATTCTCAGTCCCTCAGATGCCCTATTCATTTATCAGGGTCTCTCTGGCACAGACAACTAGGAATCTCTTAGCTGGGAACTCAAGGGAAATTGCTACTAGGAAAACTATCAACAAACCAACAACAACACTTATTGTTTTAGTGAAACTCACACAAGAGCTCATTCTTCAGGCCTGACAACCCGACTCTTCAAATTTCCAACTCCCATTCGTTCCAATTACACTCCATCATGCTCTAGAATTCGCCGCCCATGGCTGCACCAAGTCCAAGCTCTATTTCTGACTCTACTTTTTTCCATGCACAAAATTGACTAACTAAACTTGTTTTTCCAAGCCATATGAATTTCCTCTCTTTGACTTACCTTTCTTGACTCACACTCTTCCCCAATATGATTGTAATCAACCCCCATGTGCCCAATAACTTTGGGATGTGACCACTCACACCCACCCTCTTACATGTATTCAATGATTGACTTTGGGAACACTCAATCATAAATGGGAAGGTTCATATACAAATAGAAAAATTTAGGAAAATGAGATAAATTAATATACATGGGTATTTCCCCCTTGGAGCCCTCTTGGCCATTATCCTAGACACTCCCCCCTCTTGTGGATTAATTTTCCCCCCATCTCTTATCCATGTCACCTTAGTAGCTGGCATCACATTTTTATTAATAAAACAAGGAAATACAATTCACATATTACATCACTTTGGTCATAGCCACACATTATATCTACATAAGCATTACTTATACTGGGTATTATAGTGGGGATGTTACGACAAGTCATGCAACTTGTGAGTCACAACACTTGAAAATTGACAAGAGTTTCATCCTTCTGAACTATAACATAACACATGGTAAATAAACCCATATCCAAACACAAAAACAAAGTGAACAATACAACCTCAAAGCAACATGCATTTTTTTTCTTTGTACACACTTTTTGTAACAACCCCTGACTGACTTAACTTGCTTCTGAAAAAAGAAAAACAATAATCAACCCCCATTTATATTTTGCATATAAAACACACCCAAAAAATGTCCACACCACAATTCCAACCAGTAACAAAGCATAAATAATTGCACTATGCATGAGGTTTTTTCCTTGTACACCTTTGATTGTTTTCAGCCTACATAGTTTCTGCAACAACACCTCTCCATCCTAACTTGCTTCTGGAAAAAACAAAATAGCAGCCAACTCCCAATTCTATTTTGCATATACAATGCACCCCAAAAAAATTCTAACCCACCATTCCAGTCAACAACAAAACATAGGTAATTGCACTATGCATGAGGCACACACTATCAAACAACAACAATTCTATTTCACATATACAACACACCTAAAAAAATTCCAACCCACTATTCCAATGAGTAACAAAATATAGGTAGCTACACCATGCATGAGGAGCACACTATCAAACAACACCTAGAGAAACTAGTTGGAGTTGTCTGGAAATACATAAATTAATATGGCATCAAACTGCATAAAAGAAAGATGCTAGATGCACAAGTTTCTTACCCTCTGACATATATTTCCAGAAGCCCAAATTCATATGTCCTGCAACTCGACAGTTGCACCACTTGCAACTTCGGACGAATCTCGTCTTTCTAACTTGTAGCAGACTATATCATGATCAAAAGCAAAGAATTCAACAATTACAACAAAATAACTCAATTAAAACTCACAATCTTTAAAAGTTCCTGCACAAAATCATGTCACATAGTACATAGAAATCCCTTCAAAATTTATGGATCGTACTAAATTAATGAAGAATCGAAAGTGAATAATCTATATATATTTATTAAAATCGCTCTCTATATATTGTATAATAAATACATATGCATATTGTCTGGCCCACAACTTTAAATGCCCCCAGTCAACAACTGACACATTGGCAAACTTAAAAAACCGAGATCATCTTGGAACTTTGAGACTCGTACATGCACCCGTTCCAACCATCCGCTAAAGTTGCATACAAATTTCCTATTAAATTCTCACCATCGTCTCGACAATAAGATCTTATTTTGAAGGACCAATCAAAAGCCAGGGAAAAAAATGGAATCGCTCGCAACAAAGTTAAACTATGAAAAAAAAACAAAACAAAAAATGATCAATACAAAAACAAAATCATAGTCAATACAAAAATGATTGCTATAGTCCCAGACCTTCAAAAGGACTAAAAATACACCACGACTCGTGATATAATTATGAACCATAAAAATTACCTAAAAACTATACAATGTTATTTTTATAAATAATATAAAATATATTTATAATGACAACTTTAAGTTTATAAAGAATATAAAATATATTTATGATGGAAACTTTAACTTTATAAATCATAAAGCACATGAATAGGAGACAAAAAGTATGAATTTGCATATTGTAGTGGGTGGCTTTTATGGCATTTTCCCAACGGATTTATCTTTACATAGTTTTCCCTTATGCACGTTTCATAATCTTCCCTTTTTTTTTTCCACGGAAATGTTGCTCTATATATTCAACAGAATATAAAAATTTACAAAAACATTGTCTATAACAAAGAACAGAGGCTTGTTTGCGCATCAGCGTCCAGATTGACAGGACAGATGGATCATCGAATGGGCAGATCCAAGAATTTAACAAATCAAAAACCAGTCAGATTGTAATCTGGCCCGGGAAATCGCAGACAGGCCAAAGCCTGTTTCAGATCAATGATTTATGTTGCCTAATGATCCGATATCCAGAAAGGCTTCCACTTCATATTTTGAGTAAAATTGGGGGGCCTTCATTTCCATCCTCCCATCTGGAGAAAGTCAAGAACCCGAGAGGACAAGATAAAGCCAATTTTGATAGATGATCCACAATAGCGTTTTCTTCTCTGTAAATATGGGAGGCAGAGAGGCTCTTAAACAGTCTTATGGCTTCTGAGGTTCTCTCTTTCCAGCATTCCAGAGCTTCTGATCGGAGGTCAGCTTTGTCATTTATCCAATCGATGATGACTTTTGAGTCTCCTAGAAGAATCATCACATCGATGTTTAGCCTTTGTGCCAGGATAAGGGAAGCCCACACCCCCAATAGTTCGGCCTTGGTGTTGGTGCCTTGTCCGCCATTCAGAGTCCATTTGTAAGAAGTATGGACGTTGATGGAGATGTGGCCCCCCGCCCCACAACGAGATCCATCCAGTTGAGCTACTCCATCAAACCAGGAAATGGCTTTGTCAAAAGGAAGAGTTGTAATAGATCTGCATTTTGTCCGGGCAGTGGTGGGATGAGGTCGGACGACTACATTGAGAATGAGGTTTGTCACCAAGTAGATCGAAGGGGGTTTATCATCAAATATTGCGGCATTTCTTGCCAACCAGACCTTCCAGCAAACAGTGGCTGGCAGCGAAGGGTAGATCTGGTGTCTTGAGCACCAAGAACTGAAGCAGGAGAAAGTCAAGGGTCCAAGCCAAAGTTCAAAAAGTTTTAGAGAATTTGTGACATGGTGCCAAACTTGCTGGAAGAAATGGCAGCGAACGAAGAGGTGGTGTGTAGTTTCACTGTCCTCCTTGCACAAGATACATCGATTTGGTCCTGACCAACCACGTTTCTGAAGGTTATCCCAGACAAGGATTTTGTTCTCTGTCAAAAGCCAAGTGAATAATTTGAGTTTGAGGGGACAGTTCCACTTCCACGGTCTAGATCGCCAAGTCCTATCGCGGGTGTGCCAGGATGCTTCAGTCAATGCTTTGTAGATGTTCCAGACAGAAATGTAGCCAGATTTATCGCCCCCTGTCCAGATTAGTGTGTCAGGTCTATCCTGTAGGCGGATGCCGGCTTCAGTAAGATGCTGAGTGTACCTGTTCCATTCGGCTGTGAGCTCACTATCTAGATTCAGCGAGGAACTAGTGACCCAGGACTCGCAAAGAGTGTTGCTTCGGTGAGTGTCTTTTATTTGAAACAGATAAAAAAGGCCTAAAATGTGTAGGCACTCCAGCAGTTGGGTGGAGAGAAGGGATTTTTTGCCCATGCCAAGGATCGCGTCTCTGCCAACTTCAATAGCAGATCCAGAGCCAGGCAGCCATGTGATCCAATGTAGTAGCACCGGGAGCGATTTTAGTAAATGCTTCCACGTTTGTGAGCCCCCAGGGGGAGAAGAGGAGGTTGATCTGAGCCAGGTATGGACCGGCAGATGACAGATATATTTATCTTTTATAAGCTTATTCCAAATGCCTGGTGTCATTAGATTTCGCCAGAGCGTATTCCTCGAGAGTGAAAGGTAGGTGAGGTGTAGGTTCCTCTGGCCCCAGCCACCTAAAGCTATTGGCTTTGAGAGGGTTTCCCACCCACAGAGATGGAGACCTCTGCTTTGTTTGCTGCCATTCCATAGGAAGTTAAAAATCAGCTGGAGGAGCTTCTTTAGCACAGAGTGTGGGATGTGTGCCAGAGCCATCCAGTACACCGGAAGACTTTCCAGAACTGCCTTGATCAAAATGTATCTGCCTCCCATGGATAGACATCTATTACACCAGAGTTGAATTATGTGCTTAAACTTCTCAAATAGCTAACTCCAGTCCTTTACTTTGTAGCTAGAGGGTTTGATGAAGTAACCGAGATAGTTGAAGCCAACCGCCAAATCTCGAAAATCAAAGCCGAAAAGTGATTTTAGTTCCAACAATAAAGCATCCCTCACACCTGTGGCTAAGAAGAAAGATTTATGAAAATTTATTTTTAAACCTGAAACAGAGCAGAACGAGTTTAGCACAATAAAAATTTATGTCCATTCAGCCAAGGAAGTCGAAGTCACAATAATCACGTCATCTACGAAGAGTAGATGCAGAATTTGAGTCAGTCTGGAAGCTTTGATTCCTGTGATTTTGTTGGCTGACTGACTTCTTTTTAACAGGATGCTGAGGCTTTCTAAAACCAGAATGAAAAGGAGGGGAGAGAGGGGGCATCCCTGCCGAAGTCCTCTTTCACTGCGGAAGGCTTTGGAAGCCTCACCATTGATTAAAACTGCCAGGGTGGCTGTGGTTATGCAGCCCATCATCCAATTTGTAATGGCAGTCTCGAATCCACATTGGAGAAGGATGAGCTTTAAGAAATTCCAGTTAATGAAGTCGAAGGCCTGTTTGAGATCCAATTTTAGGAGGATGGCCAGCAAGTTTTGTGTTTTGATGCTGTGTAAACACTCCTGAGCGGTGCCTATAGCATCTAGAATTTGCCTTCCCTTGAGGAAGCCAAGCTGCTCCTCTGCCAGAGCCCGGGAGAGAAGAGGGTGAATTATGTTGGCAATGATCTTTGTTATTATCTTGTAGTTGAGATTACAAAGCGAGATCAGTCTGTAATCCGAGAAGTGGCGGGGGTGATTTTGCTTAGGGATCAGGACTATAAAAGTGTTGTTTAAATGCTTGTTAACCAAACCACTGATCCTCGAATCTTCAATAGCCTCTAGCAGATCTTGTCCCAATAAGTCAAAGTAATGGAGATAGAGTTCCATTACCATTTCATTTTGATAACTAAAAAACATATTTTTATAGGATGGAGTGATAGACATATTAAAAATTGTGTTAATATTTGAATTTTATTTATCATCATATCATATACAGTTTGAGTGGATCTAATGGTTAAGAACATGTGTTTCCTCCTAAGAGATAACAAGTTCAAATCCAGAGGGGGGTAGGGTATGTATACCTCTGTAAACATTAACAATCAAATCGATGTGTGGAGGGGGTCCCTTGTCCCACAAACAAGGTGGTCTCATACACCAATTTGGTGTCTAGCTTGGTCGTGACCTTAAAATTAGATTATTATTATTATTAAAGTTTTACATTTATGGAGAGAGTAAGTGCAATGTTTACACAAGTGAGGTGTTCATAATGATGTGAACCAAACATCATATCCATCTTATGATGATGGGTACCAACTTAACAATTGTGACAAAAATAAATGACCAAGATAAATTAAACAATAACAACCATGCGAGAGCCCGAGGCCGTGGTGGGCATGGTGGGTATGGTCTTCTTCATGGTGTTTTGGTTTTAATTTATATATATAATGTTTATAGAATTGATTTCTTCTTTTTTAAGGCGGAAAAAATTATCATAATTCATTTGTCAACCGATAATGAGGATAGATATTATTGGTTGCTATTTGCGAATGTAGGCTAACTCATCACTGTTATTCAAGAAAAAACTATACCACTGAAATGATCAACTAGTGGTTCACACAAAGGTCAACTTCCACTCTTGCTAGATGCCTTTAAGTCTTGGGTCATTATCATGTTTCCTTATGTCTAAGGACAACAAGCTCTTAGCCAATTAGAAGTGGTTTTAGGCCTACTCTAGGACCAAAAGGTGGTTTCAACCTAGATAATATCCACACAAAAGTCAGTTTCCCTTGTGGTGATCAGTGAATCTACCTCTAGACTTAGTCCCATATATGAAACCATATACTACCCCTAGTTGTAGTTTAACTATTTACCCAGGGAGTATATAGGATCGAAGACTTATTTTGGATTACATTGCTTAATTTCCTTCTATAATGTTAAGATTATTAGATTCTATAAAATATTAATAATGTTTTGGATAATTTTGTTACTCTACCTTCAAAAGCATGTATCATTGTTTACTATACCTATGTCTAGACACGTGTTTACGTTGATTTAAATACATACTTTTTTTACCAAATAGTGTTAGGTATTGGGAGATCAAAGTTGGGAATAATTTATGGACTATTTAAGCTTTCTTCCACAACAAACTTTGTTTCAATCATAGAGATGTGATGGCATCATGTTTGAAGGTAAAGTCTTCATCAATTACTAAATCAAAGAATTTAAAAATTCATCTTGGTGGAAATTTTTAAGGACAACCTGTCACTAGGCAAAGCGAAGCAAGACCTTAGAGAAACCTACTCCTACAACCCAACAAATGTGATTTTTTGTATCTCCAAAAGGGTGAAATAAGACATTGATACAATCACAATTCCAGAGGCAACTCCCTTTCCACTAATCTCATTGCAGGGAAATGCTTTAGAAAAAAGGTAAGGTGAGGCATTAATTGAATTATTTGGACCAAGGAAGGACCCATGAACACAATAAACAATGGTGTTGATAAAAAGTCCAATAGTCCCCATTCAAAGCATTGGTTGCACTAAAATAAGGAGAAAACAAGGAAAAATGGTGAAAAAAAAGGCATTGATACGATCTCGATTCTAGAGGCAACTCCCTTTCCATTGATCTCACTGTAGGGAAACTCTTAAAAAAAAGGTAAGCAGATGCATGCATTGAATTATTTGGACCAAGGAAGGGCCCATGAACACAACACATAACATTGCCATTTGAAACTCCAGTAGTGCCCAATTAAGGCATCGGTTGGAGAAGATAAGGAAAAATGGCAAAAATGGAGAAATGTGACCTTCAACATAAAGCTTTTCGAATTAGAAGGTTTTTTTTAATGATGTGTGTCACTCAGTGATGTTGGAATGTGGAATTTGATAGATTAATGGTTAGTTAATCATTTAGGTATCAAATAAGTTCATTGAGACCAAGTTTCTATGTTAAACATGTGTTAAGTGTTTTGAACTAAAGAAAATCATTTCCAAGAGTCAAACACCTTCTTTCACACACAAAAGTTTAAATAGTGATAATTACAATTCTTTGTACTTTTTAATTTTTTGTCGATGTAATTTTACTTTTCACTTTTTTATGATAATTGTTTTTTATTGATTTATGGAGATGTAACCCCACCCCTATATTAACATGGTACAATAACCCACTTTATCAAGAAATAATAAGCACTATATAATGTATATACAACATATATTGTTGTAATACTTTCTAGTTAGATGTTTATAGTTTGCGAACTTTATTGGGGAGAAAGAATCTCAAAATTTAAACCTTTGACCTTACATTATATGTCTCTTTCCCCACTCTCCATGGGAAAGTGATTGACTTTCTTGTGAATTGTTTGATGAATTGAAATTTAATAAAAAAGTATATTGACTTTGGTTTGAATTGGTTGATAATATTTAATTTAATAAGAATGGTATCTAAATTTTAAAATAGAAGAGAGTAA
>SNQJ01S0218722.1:1082-15276 GCA_010110895.2 Picea sitchensis
TGGACAAGCATGAGACTGTCTCGTTGGGAACATCGGGTAATGCGAAGTTGAAAGCATGTTCCAACACAGTGATTTGGGGAGCCATGGGGGAAACTGAATACACTTAAAATAAAGGCTCCTACAAAGTCGGCTTGTCAGTCAGCCCTCCTTCTAGCACCATTTGTTGACGAGTGAAATTGACTGTCCGTCAACTGGGAGAGTGGATCCGGTTCGGGGTTGTCTAAATAACCCAAGACGTTTGGGATAACCCACCCTGACGGGTTTAGCGGCTCCGTTAGCCGATCTAAGTCCTAAGAAAACAAAAACAAAACTACTCTAAATTAACTAATCTAAATGAAAAATAACAATTAAAACAAACTAATAAACAAATCTAAACTATTATATATACAATTTACTATCTAATACTATAATAATTCTATGAAATTTAACATTCAACTATCAACTGAATCAAATCTTAATAAAAAATGTACAATATTTATAAATTACAGATTTGGAAGAAAACCTGAAAAAATCAATTTCAAACTGTCCTAAGACAGCGAGACTGTTTTTTTTTAGTTTTATGATAAAGAAATAGAATAAAAACTAACTATCTAAACTAAGCAACTAAAACACTAACTCTAACTATGAATCTAAACTATACATATATCTATCTAAACTAATTAAATTATACTAATAAACTAACCTGTAATAACGCTTTCCAATTCGTCCTGTGTAAAGAATCCAGTTCAGCTGTTCGATGAGAGGAAATACGCATCAATCCTCTGCCAACCTCTAGTAAATAGTAAGCAGCAGTGATCTTTTGAAAATCGATAACAGAACAAACAAGACATAAAAGTTACAGCAATCTTATAATTTACAAATCATAACATTTAGATAAATCTACGTGCAAGGATTTGTATAAAATGATTCAATTAATGAAGAAGAGAAATCTGTGATTCATTAACTGAAACAAATAATTGTTGTATTTTCAAATAATAAAAGAGATCAGATATGGATAACACATTAATCAAGTCACATCAACCTGCAATAGATTACGATAGCTAAAGTAGTCTATAATCAACTGCAAAATGATATGAATAAAACTTGAAATAGAAGTTTGATATATTGAAAGCGAAAGCTGTTACAAGACATCAACTTTCATCTCAGTCTGAATCATAAATCCATAGTTTGGTTTTCCCACAGTGAGGATGATGAGTTTATTACAAAAAATTGACAAGTATTTAAAGACCTCCCACAGGGTAAAACATCCTTGTGGGAGTTATGAAAACAGTTTACACAAATCTGGGAAAATATCCCAAGTCTCTATTTCTAACTCAAACTAACAACTTAAAAATAAAAACTACATCTCATAAATATCTCCTATATTGTCACAGCATGCCCAAATTGATCATTGCAATTCGTATGTACCTGAAAAAGGACAAGAATAGACAATATTAGAGGATATTTTATTAATAAAATTGACAAAAATCTAATTTCTAAGACTAGCTACAGAATCTTGCGATTCTGTAGCTGGTCTAAATTAAACACAGAATCATATTAAAACCAATTCAAAAATCAAAGAATTAAATTCAAACTATTAAACAAGTATCTAATTGCTATTTGAAAACCAACGAATCATTCAAATAAAAAACTATTATACTAATTTGAGAGCAAACAAGATTATGATTAATCGAATGATTACAGAGATACATGTACTTTGTTCCATTTGTTATCACAATTTTGGGTCAACAGAATCATATTGGATAACTCAAAAGCAATGAAATCGTTTTCATGGACCAATTGAAATCAACACAAATAGTTGCTTCAGCCATCAACAAAATAATTTTTGAATCCAAATGAAATCGACAGGATTGTTTTCAAATCGATATAGATATATTAAACATAAACAAACGATCATGCTAATCGTGGCACACAGTAATCACTTGCAGATCCAATCAAAGAAGAACGAATCGAAACGGTTTGAGGCTGACATAATCGTTATGAATTAACACTGTTTCCATGATTTTAGCAAATAGATCTTCAGCACAGGCCAAATGAGGATATCGATTCAATACAAAACAGAGTCGTTTTTGCCAAATCGAAGTCGAACAGAGTTGTTTTCCTAATTTAAAAGATTACATCATATTTATTAAACCAATCATTAATAATGACGCATAACATATCTAAAGGATTATAACAATTCAAGCCCACGAAATCGTTCCAAAATCAAACCATAAAAACTAAATCAGAGCCGATATAATCCAACCACAACGAAATCATACCAAATCAAAACATAGCCGTGCTATGATTTTAGCACAAAGATCTCTTATACAGGTCATATGCAATCAAAATCTAAACGAAAGCAAACCCCATTGATTTGGTTAATTCAAACCAACAGAATTATTCAAAAGGAATCAAACCCAAGTCAAAACCAATCAATCGCTTCTACTAAACTGGGCACGACAAAATCGCATAACAAAATCATAACCATATTCGACTTTAGTAAAATGAATATATTGTACAGGATCCACGACATAACCGTTTTTTATAATCAAACTATGACAGAGTCATTTCGAATAATGAACAGAGCTAACTGAAAATCAAAAACCAATTCATTATATTAATCCAAGCAATTCATAAAATGAAATTGATATTGAAATTCATACCTGGATAATCAAGAGACAACTTGGTCATGATAGTTTGGAATTGACGAAGGCAGTTGCCGATTTGACATTCCTAAAAACGATCGAACCAGTGGTTTTTTGCTTCTTGTCATTAGCTTGAAGCCTCTCCCTTTATCTCGACAGCACGGTGACTTGGTTCTCTAAAGACTTGATCTTCGATTGTAATAAGGGGATGTCGACATAGTAGCGCTCAAGCCACACATTACATTGGTTGCATGATGTCTGTTCGGGCTTCGAAATTGCAGGCGAGGGTTTGTTTAAATCACTGAGGGTTTCATTATGAAGCTTGATTCCTAGGTAATTAGGATTGTTCTTTAGACATGGGGGAAAATTAGAAACATATTCATAGTGTGGCTCTGAGCATAGGCCTTGGGAATAGGGGTACTCTCTATCTAGGAAGCGCTCGATATCAGAGTCCGAGTATTCGCTCAGAACTATGGGCTTTTGGTCGACGCTAGGCTTAGGTTTATTCCAGGCCAGTCTCGATATCAATCGAGCATTCTTTTTACCCTTGTTGTTGACGGTAGGGTTACCCTTGACTTTCTTACTTACAGGCTTCTTTACAGCCTCAACCTTGTCTGTTATGATGTCGAGTAGGTCAATATCAGGGCTAACCGAGGGTTTGGGAGAGGGTAGAAGGGCATGGAAAGGCATGGGTGGCCCGACCTTAGTCTTAGTGACCACAAAATTGTCGATTTGGACAGACTCTGAATCAACAAAGCCATTTTGAGATAAAAAGGCTTGCCAATTATCGCCATGGAGGTTTAAATGGTGAACGACGATGAGTCTAATCAAGCCATGGTGAAACAAGCTTCTATCAACCTTTTTGCATTTGAACCTCTTAGTCATTTTGTAGAGACTATGCAGGAAGTAAAATGGCATGTTTAATGGATAGCCCATGAAATTCATTAATAGTCGAAGGTGATAAAGAAAAACTAGTCCATACCGACCCTCACAGGTCACAAAATGTTTAACCATTATCAAAAGATCGTGCCACCTGGGTTTAAGTGTGGAAATAGGCATACTTTTGTCACAGGATGTAACTTTTTGTGATACGAATAGTAAAGGTCACGACACCTCATCAACTTTGGAGTTCTTAAACCATTGTTGGCATGTGGCTGTTAGTCCTGTGGCAGAACTTATGAATTCTTCATTAAGTTCAAGTTGAATGTCACCTACTTTAGCCCTACACCCATCAAAGGTAAGGGCGAATTGATGTGCAACAAATAGATTGAAACCCTTGAACCTCTATACAAACGTGAGCCAACCACTATCCTCTAAATCCTTACGGGCGTTATCGAACAATAACAGAGCTTGACTACCGTTCGGCTCTATTCGTACCATCGGTGCCATAGAGAGGAGCACACAGTGAGTGATGTGAACGAGCTAGGGTTTGAATCATAGCATATGTAGGGGTAGAATGCTCACAGGCTTACCCGAAACTAGCAAAGGTGAAACAAGGATAGGGGAATACATTAATGACATATCATGCGAGGGTGGTGGAGCTATTTTGGCCCATGCACAATAGTCATATCCACAGTACAACCGTCGGCGCTTATAACTATTCAAATGACTATTCATATGTGTTAACAATTATGCCATTCAATCAACCAATGAAATCAATGGTAAGTGGATTAAACATTTGCACGAACCATAGTTTTACCATAGTTTTAAAACCAAACAAACGAATCGAAACCAATACCAAGGGTTTGATTGTATGAAATGTGTTGTATAGAACGATTAAAACCAAGAGTTATAACACCAATGTGTTTTCATGAAACCAATGATCAAGTGAATCGATCAAAGAGCATATAAATCCAATCATCAATGCATCATAAAATCAATCACTCATAAAACGAAATTATCAATCAAAGAATGCCAAATGAATATAGATCAAGGGGTCTTGCCCACCGTATAACGATTAGTAAATTAGAAACGCAATGGGCATATCGAAAAGAATGATTGAAACAATTTAGCGATGATTTTAATGTGACTTTGAAAACCAAGTTTTCACTCTTGCAGTCGTGAAAACAAGAACAAAGGTAAGTGTGCACATGGCGCAAAAATAATAGCGTCGTTTTAATGAAGGATTGCGACGAAAATCAAGGTTTGCGAGGCACTGGTGTAGGTAGCTCATAAGGACAGTAGAAAAATGTGAATTGGTTTCCAACAAGACCGAAAAAGGGGTAAACTACTGCTGGATAAACCTGCCTTCAAATTTTAGTTTAGCGAGCGTGAAGGTCAACAAGATTGCTCGACAATCTTTTCATTTTTAGAGGGTATGAAAAGGGCTTAAAAGAAGACCCATTGTGTTGTGGGAGTCCTGAGGATGAGTTCAAGTGAGATAATGAATCATGCAAATGAGGCTCATACTCCTAATAAGGAAAAAATAATAAGGACTCCCAAGCCTATAGTCATTAGTGACAACATGGATGCCAAAATGCAACCAGGATCTATCTAGGGCGTCCATGTACAGGTAGGCTCTACCACTAAATTACAACACTTATAGAGAAAAAAAAAGAGGGTTTCATGTCGTAATTTAGTGGGATTGATCCTATGGCAAAGCGAAAAAGACAACGAGGTGAAACCAGTGGAAGTGGAATCCTATCTTACTTGCAAAAAGTTGGAAAAACATCTTTTCACCAAAAGACCTTTAAAAAGACCCAAATATCCAAAAAAAAATCCCAAAAAGTAAAACTTATCATAACATCCCCTAAGAAACTATTGAACCATTTTTCAGGTTAGAAAAAATGACAAAAGGGTCCACAAAATGACAAAAAGTGACCAAAAAGTCTATAAATAGAAGTTGCCAGCTCATTATCACTATTGCTAATTGAGAAATTGATTAAAAGCCAAAAATACCCCTTTGTTAAAAGAATTGATTATGGGAGTTTCAATGGATGAAACGAACTTCCACTTGGACCAAGTAAGTACATACTAGCCCCTCTTGCATTTCAATTTTTAAATTATGCATTTATTTTTGTTTTTTGAGGGGGCGTTGACCTTTAAAAAGGTCGGCCCTACGTATATGCAATCTGTCCTATGACAGCCTGCATGTGCATGCGTGCAGAAGAAAGACTGCACATGTGCACATGCGACTGTGTACATTACAACTCACATATACCCTCTAATATGTGAAAAAATAAAAATAAAAACAAGAGTTAACCCTCTTGAACTTTGTCTATTGTAGGATGTATGTTCACTGGAAAGAAAGGGAGCATGAGGACATTGATATTTTGGTTGATGAGGATCCTAATTCTCTTGCCACATTGACGCAATGTGGTTTGATAAAGTTTTTCCATTGTCCTTTCATGCAGGCACAACCCAGGCTGCCGAATGCCTTGGTGGATTATTCACATCTGGATGCAGAGGCCTTCATGCTTGAGGGACAGTCATTGACTCCAATGACTGAATATATCTACTTTTTGACTGGCCTCTCAAGGAGAGGGGAACCATTCAAATTCTTCACATTTCCCTCCAAGCCTCAAAACATAGAGTAGTTTATTGTACTCCATTGCGAGGATGGCACAGAAAAAATGGGCACACAGGTGCCAATAAACAATATTAAAAACCTATCACTGAAAGTGATAGTATTTCTCATTTGGAGGATCACTGGGTCTGTGTATTTTCATCAGGCTTCTTGGGCACACATGAATTGTGCGGTTCAGTGCTTAAATTCAATTATTTTTTACTGGAGCACCACATTACTAGACTACATGAAGAAGTAGTTGACAGTGTGTCGTATGTGGAGGCACATAAACTTTGGGTTTGGGACTATTCTTTGTTCTTTCTTCTTCTTCTTCGAGAGTACCTAGTCTCAGTCCTAGATAGAATATATGAGGGCATGAGGCACCTCACCCTACGCTATGCATATGGCCAATGTTGTTGTTGCGACAGGGAGGAGGAAGGACCATTGAGGCCTTTGACGACAAGTTTTTTGCTTAGTGGGTGCAATAGATTCTGGCCATAGAGGACTACCCCTATGCCGGGATCAATTTCTCTAAAGATCCTGAGATGTCGGTACCTCCCGGAGAGGAGCGAGGAGAGATGGGTAAGTTTGTTTCTTTATTTTATAAAGTTATTTAATTTTTATGTTTTTTCAAATATATCATTTTTTTTGTATACCAAAGTATCTCACACATATGTCTCTGTTATGTGCAGACGTGGGACCAGTGTGTCCAACAGACTTTGCGTAAGGCGACATCCTCGACCAGAGGCGGGACCAGCTGCAGTCAGTGGACCAACAACAACAGGGGGACCTCCACCTGGGGAAGCTGAGAGAGTTTTGAGATAGGTAGAGTGGAACCTCACCGTTCTTACTCGGACAGTCCCCATGGAAGAGATCGAGGATCTCCCACTGTCCATACAAAATCACGTTGTTGAGGTACCACAGACCTAGGTCCATCCTTTTCGGCGTCTGGCTAACATCATTTTTCATTACGGAAGGGCCAACGTGCCCCACCCTTAGCCTAGAATAGACTTCTTATGTGCCAAGGGCACCTTTTGTATATTTTTTAGGGCATAAGCCCCTTGACTCTTTACTGTACACATATTTTTTGATCGCTCGTGCCCACTTATGTACTCTGATACTTTGTGATATATATATATATATGTGTGTGTGTGTGTGTGTTTACATCTCTTCGTGTTTTATGGATTATATTTACAAATGTATTTACATGTGTATGTGTGTGTCTTTTCTTACATATGTGCAAGATGTCAATCTAATATACGATTAGCTAGATTATATGTTACTTGATTTAATCTCCTAGGAACATGGATATACGTAATGTAATCAAATTTTCATTCTAAGAGATGTACCCTAAGGAACCTTTAGTGTAGAGTAGGATCATGAACGCGGTAAACTCCATTTAACTGAGACACAACCAGCTGAGCATCTAAATAGACCCGTCTAAATAACTGTGCTATATTCGATGACATTGTTTGTGGTGTCGCCTAAAAAGATACCTCCTGAAGATAGCAATTGGCCTTGAGGTGTGAAAATCACCCAAGATGCGGAAGCAATCCTTTGAGTGTATCAGATAGCGTTTTTTGTGAACCCAACAAACACCTCTGATTCACTTGACATCTGCCACAGTAAAAAAAGATAACATAAAAAATGACACGTCCATAAAACAAAAAGACAAAACTAAAAGTAATAGTACAAAGACTATACATATGTTACAAAAAGTCACCCAAGGCAACCCACCTATGAGTAATACTTCTTGAGGTAGAGCCCATTTCTAGGCTCCACCAAAACATTTCCCTCAAATTCCACCAGATAATAAGTTCCCTTTTTTAGAACCTCTTTCATGATGAAAGGTCCGAACCACATAGGTTTGAACTTGCCTGCCCCTAGGGGGTCCTTATCTTGGTCATAGACTAGGACAAGGTTGCCTTTAGAGAAAATCCGAGGGCGAACGAACCAATCATATTGACACTTGACTTTTTGTTTGTGAGCTTCATTAGCTAAGGCTGCGTCATGACATTGCTCATTGGTTGCTCGAGATATAGTAAACTCTCTTCAAGCGGTGAATTGTCTGGCAATAATTTCACTGCCAATTTTAAGGACAAGATCTGGTACTCTATGGGAAAGAATTATTCAAGACCATAAACGAGTTGAAAAGGTGAGAAACCAGTTGCATTCTTAACATACATTCGGTAAGCCCATAATGCTGAGTATAACATCAAATGCCAATTTGACTTGGCCAAATTGATCATTCGCTATAGAATGGTATTAAGAGATTTATTTACAGCTTCCACCTGACCATTCGCTTGTGGGTAGTAGGGTGATGAATGTTCTTGCCGCAACCCAAGCTTTGAATTTAACTCAGTCATCATTTTTTTCTGAAAGTGACTTCCATGGTCAGAGACAATCACTCTCGGGATGTCGAACCTTGCTATTATCTGGCTGAACAAAAAGAGAGTTGTTGTATCCCCATCATCTTTGAACGTTGGCATAGCTTCGACCCACTTGGTGAAGTAGTCTACTGCTACGATGATATAGAGGTGCCCCCTTGCTGAAGGGAGGTTGCATGTAGTGTAATCAATCCCCCATTTAGTGAAGGGACCAACGGTAATAACGGGAAACAGGGGAGCGGGGTGTGCCCTCATCTTTCAAGAGAAGATCTGACATGGGTGTCACTTCTTAACCGATTCAACACAATCTTTGATTAATGTCTGCCAGAAGTAACCGACTCGTAGAATTTTTTGGTTTGTTTCCAACCCAGACAAATGACCACCACATGCTCTAGTGTGGAAATCGTTAAGCACGATTTCTACTTCTTCATGAGTGCGACATCAGCGAAGGATGAATTCTACACCTCGACGGTAGAAAGTTTCTTCGAGTATGATATAGTTCTTATCCTGATGTCATATACGACGACACTCATCACGAGAAGTAGAGGCAAGACACTTCAAAGTATGGATATAGAAAAGCAGATTGCCATACCAAGGGTCTGAAGACGAGATCAAAAATATATCTCCTTTGAAAGGCGACTCGTCGGGTATAAAATCACCTCATTCGACTGGAAGTTCTGATATGAGTTCCACGAAGACCATCGACTTTTTGGATTTCGCCGAAATGAACTTCAAGTTGAATCCCTGGAGGATAATTATCCATCTACTGATCTTTTCACCAATGACTCGTCATGTTAATATGTATTGAAACGGATTCATAATGACAATGATGGTGGTCTTGCAAAACAAAATGTAATGACAGAACCGTTGGATAGCATGGAATGCTGCCAACGCAATTTTTTCAATGTGGGAATAATTGAGTTCCGGTCCAACTAGGCCTTGGATCAGGTAATAAATCACGTATTCTGAGAGAAAATCATCCTCGTGAACTAAGACCATACCGATGGTCGACTCCGCAGCAACCAAGTACAATAAGAAATATTTATTATAGTTGGGTGGCCAAAGCAGAGGGGTAGATGTGAGGGCGTGTTTCAATTATGTGAAAGAACGTTGAGTGACTTCGTCATAATGAAAATGAATGTCCTTATTCAATAAACACATAAAACCCTTTGTGATCTCGGCATAGTTTGCGATGCAACGCTGTAAAAAGTTTTCTTTTCCTTGCAAACTTTGAAGCTGAGGGATGTTGCACGGGGGAAACAACTAAACTATTGCCTCAACCTTTAGAGGATCGACCATGATCCCTGTTTTCGAAACTATGAAACCTAGTAGACGACCCGATGTGACGCAAAAACTGCACTTGTTTGGATTCAAATGGATTCGGTAGTAGCGACATCATTCAAGGATAAGTCAGAGGTGTGTCGGATGATCAGCTCTCTTGCGAGATCATGATGCTAAATCATCGAGATAAGCCTTGACTATGTGTTTGAGTTCGTGGAAAGAAAAATACATATCCCACTGAAACGTAGCTCCAACAATTTTTAGACCAAAAGGCATCTTCCGATAAGAGAATGTACCCCACGGACAAATGAAAGTAGTTTTGTGTTGGTCTTCGGGTTTGATATGTATCTGATTGTATCCTGAAAAACCATCCATGAAAGAAAAGGCCTCGCAACCTGTGCATTCATCGTCTATATGGTCAATAAATGGTGTGGGGAAATTATCTTTTGGGCTTGCCTTGTTCACATCACGGAAGTCCATACATACGCGATTCATACCCTGTTTTTTATTGAATGGCACAGGATTTGACACCCATTGGATCAATTGGATGGGGTATATGAAACCATCTTTAAGTAGTTTCTCTACTTCAACCTTAATAGTTGCTGCTTTCTTAGGATTGACTGAATGAAGCTTCTGCTGGACCGGTTTGAAATCAGGATAAGTCGTGATTTCATGTTCGAAAATTCTTGGATCTATGCCTGGAATTTCCTCGTAAGACCAGGCAAACATGTCGCAGAGTTATTTAAATAAATCTATGTATATTTGAATCTCCTCGGGGGAGAAATCCTCTCCGACGAAGATATTCTCCATGATCTCATGGGTTCTGTAGATGTCAATAGGTATCATTTCAACTATCATTGCCATATTTCTTTTAGCGTAAACAATGTGCATTGACAAAGGATTGATAGGACAATTTGTATCTCCATTCATACTCAGAGTGAATTCACATGCTTCAATTCATCCTAACTCTAGGAGGAAGTAAGATCTATGATGAAGATCATCCCAGGGTCTGTCCAGACTAGTCATTGCCTCAATAATCACATCGTCTGAGGGCAATAATAAGTCTAAAGAATCTGTATCGACAATGGAACTTTGAGCCCAAATAGGCTCGAGCACTGGATCTAACTCTTGTGCTGGAGTCATATCAGGGTCGATAGAAGATCGTTGAATGATCGAGTATGCAACTTCTGCTGTGAACAAAGGCATGGCCATGCCATGGTTCTCTGTCCCTTCCATCATAGTTGATGGGGAAGGAAAAGTCCACAGATCGTTAAATTACATTGTGCGAAATGACGAGATTTGAAATTTTTTGGCTCGAGGCTAGTCAGGGACAACCGTGATGTAATGGACATTATCGGTCGGAGGCAGGTAATTGAAAGTAACCATCAAATATGGGCACAAACCAACTCCTACGTTGATGATGTCAGGCTGAGGGTTATCAATCATTGGGACCGTGGATACTCCCAATGAAGGGTCAGAACGAGAGAAGGATAACTGATCAATGGTCACGATCCGACCCTTGTGTGGAAACAACAAGACCCAAAAAACTGTATGACCACTGCTTGCATAGCATAGGTCCAACTCCTTCCTAACAAGAGATTGTAGTCGAGAGACGCATTGACCACTTCAACTTCGATGCATATGGGTTTTCCCCCTAGCTACATGGGGAAAGAGGGAATGAACCCATGAGGTCGGAAAGAATGACCGTCAAAAGCCGTAAGAAGAGTAGGTGACGGAGACAAAATGGGTTGGTCGATGTTCTTCCAACACGCCAAATAAATCACACATATCGATGCACCCTCATCCATCACTATGCGGAAAATGTTCCGGGTAAACGTTTTTGTGGTGTCAACTACTACTATCTGAAAAGATACGTGGTAAGGAAGACGAGGTTTTAAGTTGGTCGTATCAAGCATGATCGTTCCTGGATTACAAGTCTCAGCAGATCCTAGGGCGGCTAATGGAGCGTTTCTCTGGAGGACCTCCAAAGCAGACATCGCACAAGGGGTTTGTGATAAATCCTCCACCACAGAGTAGTTCTGGGTGGCTCGTGCATTTGGATTGTGAGAAGATTTATTGAATGCACCTTTTGCGATGCGGGTCATTGTTTTTCCCAACGTATTCTCAATATGGAGAGGAAGAGGTGGTTTTTTGGCTTCTTTACCCTTCTCAAAGGTGCTTGGATTTCTGTAATCATGTGCTCTAGTCAATATATAGGCATCACCTTTCATCATATACACATTTGCGGATGAAGGATTACTCAAATATGGAGGGGGTCCTTGACTTCCCCCTTCTGCGCTTGAGGAGTCTTGAGTTAGATTTTGCCCATGTGGAAATGGGTTCGTTAACACGACAGACTGTTGTTGTGCCAATAAATTATGGGCTTCCGCAAGCTGAGGGCACTGATGGGTTGGGTGGTCTTCCTTGCAAAGATTACAAGGATACTTCGACTTCTTCTTTTTAGTGTCACCCCCACCAGCATTATCGGTGGGTTTCTTATCCCCCTTACCCTTCTTTCATTGTTTCTTCTTTACGTCAAGTTGTTGGGTGGCCTTTGGGTTTGTCATTTTCACATTATGTACATCAGACTTTTGGGTAGGGGGAATAGCCAAACCGGTGGTCTGGTTGGCTGTTATCTGTTGTATCGACAATTTTTGCAATTGATTTGACAATGGATCAACGAGCTTTGTTTGTGCTGAACCAATAATGCCATCAAAATGTGGTCCTGACCTTTTTCTGGTCTTGTCAAGTATTGACCTCGGTGCATATGGCAAAATTTCATAAAGTAAACCAGATTGAGAGTAAATCAATTCTAGTTGTTGAGCTCTCATTATCGCATCTTCCTCGGAAAACACCTTGGACATTGTGACGTCTTTAGAAAACTGGGGTACCAAAGACTTAAGGAACCACTCTAGAAAGAATGTTGGTGGGACTGACAGTTTTATCAAACTCTTTTGGCGTCTCCACTCTTGAATGTGATCCGAGATATGGTCTGCTTTTGTCTGCTTGAAGTTGGCCAAAAATTTAGTGCTGGCATCGTATCTCGTAGGTAATTGGAAATGGTTTAAGAAAACCATTGCCAATTTTCCGAAGGAAGAGTATCGTGAGTGGTCGAGCTCAATGTACCATTTCACAACACTCCCTATGAGGCTGCATTGAAACAATCGCAATTGGACAGAGTCACCTCTCAATAAGTTGGACAAGCACCATAAGTGGAAGGTAGTCACATGATCTCCAGGATCTTCATTAGGCTTGTCTTCGAACTTTGGGATGTCCGAAGGTAACTTGGTCAGCATAGGAGGCCAAATTGGATCATGACAGATGGGGTCATTTAATAACCTTGTTAAGTCTGGCAAGTGCAGGGTTGCTAGAAACAGTAGTTTGGGTTGTGGATTGTAGCCAGGGAAAAAGGAGCCTAGAGTTTGACTGGCACCAGGTTGCCAGGAAAAGTTAGGTTGTTGGCCAGGGCTCTGGTAATAACCATGGTCGTGACCAGCGTATGGATTATGTGCTTATTGAGACATCATCGGATGATTCCCGTAATAGGATGTAAAGGGATGAGATTGTGTCACATTCCAAGGATTTTGGGAAGGGTTTCCCCCTGCCAATCCGACGGGCATAGGCATTGAGCCTTAACCGAGGTTCCACTGGGTATGGAAGGGGTTGCCCCTGATCGACATCCTTGGCAAGGGAACTGGTCCCTGCCACGGATTCCAAGGTACTTGTGAGGAAAGAATTCCTAAGTGTGCCCCCTATGCAGGAATAGTACCCTGTACATGATGTGGTTGTCCATGACCAGGGTTTCCCCTGATCGAGACGGTAGCTGATGAGAAAGCGTTGTTACCAAACGTGTCGAACAAAGAGAAAGGTGTTGAACCAACCAACATGTTATAAGAATGGAGTGCTTGACTACATGCTCCAAATAAGTTTGCGTTTGGCCCGGTGGAGTGTTGATGAACACCGTTAGGCGAGGGGGCGAAGGGGGTATATTACCCTCGTCATAAGGGAAAACGATAAATGAGTTGTAGTTCCCCTCATAGATCCTTGCAGAGGAGTGTTGGAACTGCATTCCCCTAGACCTAAAGTCTTTAGAGTGGAGGAGGAAAGTACAGTACTCATACCGAAGCCAGGCATCATGTATGATTATGAAGGGCCTGTCGCACTCTGGGTAAATGGAGCAGTGATCATCACCATAGACAAAATTAGACTGCTACCTGAGGTAGAAGCAGTCGATACCATAGTAGTCCGGACCGACGATGGTTGGTTAGGAGGTGGAACACCCCCTGTAGTGACAGTCGTGGAGGGAATATGAGTATCCCCTGAAGAAGTAGCATCATTTGTTGCTTGAGACACTATGATTGGTTCTTCCAGAATCAAATGGTCTCTTCTCGAAA
>SNQJ01S0218724.1:0-15276 GCA_010110895.2 Picea sitchensis
ATCCAAGCAATCATCAGAAATGAAAGGAACCTAATGCATATATAAGAAGGTCATAACAATCAAATATGACACATACCATGATACCTCGGACCAATTACCTAATGGAGCAAGAGTCCTCTCCGATGCAGGCCCAGGCTGGTGGTGATGGAAGCTGCTACTGCTGACAAGACAAGTCTAGCTGAGAAGAAGAAAGATGGGCCCTCCAGGGCCATGCTCAAGTCAATCCCGCTCTCGGTACTCCATGTCTAGGACCATGTGGGCCTAGAGACATGATCTCCTAGTTATCCCTAGATATCGGGGATAACAGTCTTGAAAGGATCGATTTGTGAAAAGTGAAGCCCTAAAGCTCACGATCTGCACGTAGCCCTCACAACGAAGCATCCAGTTAAAGGAAAGTGAATCCGACATGAAAGCATTGGTGAATCGAACCAGACCCTTGATTTCTCGCGGCCTTGTGAATTTTGAACAACATCGGTTCTAAACCAACTTAATTGAATAATTGCAACGTGTAGATAATATCTCTGCCATAATCATCGACAGGGTTCAAAGTTCTTAGAGTGGTCAAGAAGATTGATAAGCTCATAATAGGTTAAAGTGTCATGCTTGAACCCTGGTTGTAGTTTGGACCATTGAAAAACCTCAGGACGAAGTTTGGTGACTTCGGTTTGCAATATTGGATACTTCTCAGGAATGGGGCAAGAAATCGGGCAGGGTTAAAGCTATTTATCTGTGATATGCAATAATCCATCGCCTCTGTGCAAGAGCCACAACTGTCATAATAAGTGGAATTTCATCCATTCGGGAATGCTTGGTGAGATAGCATATCAGAAAGAGATCGTGTGGGACATCGAGGCATTCCAACGGAATTGACCTTCAGTTTTGTTCGAAGAATAATATCGATAAATTTTATATTTTGTGGAGGTTTGATTGTATATTATAACGTGTTAATACTTCTGGCCATTTATTTTTGGCTTTTGTGTGCATTTCCCTAAATCTCTATGTGCTTTTGGGGGCAAGTGTCGAAGTATTCCTCACTCGTCCAAAAATTTATAAGTGTTATAAGGTAGTATTTTTTCTTAATTCTTTGTAATTATGGAGTTAAAAGGTGGTTATTTTTTAAATGGAATTATAAGGTTGGTTGAAACATCATCTTGTAAAAGGAGTTATAAGGATTTTAGGATTTTATTAGTGATAAAGTGTTTGAGAAATTGTAATTGGAGTTATGAAGTGTATTAAGGGGTTATAAGATGTTTTTGTAAACTAGTGTTATAAGGAGCTATATGCATTTTGTAAGGGAATAACTTTGTATTCTTCTCAAGTGAAAAGAAAAGGTGATGCATTTTGTAAGGGAGGAACTTCATATTGTTTTCAAGTGAGAAGAAAAGGTGTTATAAGGCATTTTTTGTGTTTCTCTATAAAAGAGTCATAAGTTTGTAAAATTGTACTTACGTTATAAGGCATTTTTGGAAGTTATAAGGGGTCCAACATATAAATACAGGGTTCTTAGGATCTTTCGTGTGTGGATTGGTTTTTATTGCTTATTTCTTGACAAACAAGTACATTTAAATACATTCTCATATAACGAAGACAAACCAAGGTCTTAAGGAGGCACATTTGAAGCACTTCAAAATGGTAGGAACCAAAAAAATGTTTAATATGTTGAACACATTGATTAGCAAGATTCGTTTAATATATTGAACACATTGATTAGGGAGATTCTAGAATCTACAATTTCTATGCAAAAAGGAACGCTCACTAATGTTTTTACTTGTTTTCGCATACTGCACAAAAAGATACATCTACTTCAAACTCAAACAAATTTTTTGACTGGGCAGTTGACATCATTTAATGATGACACCAAGGAACAAGAAAACAAACATGTGCTTGTTGATTGTGAGTTACAGTATTTTTCCTTTGATGAAGTAAGTGTAGCCTTGATTGTTGACATTGAAAGAAAAGTGCATAAATTAAAGGTTCAACATAAGGATCGGGTTGAAAATATAGATAAATTTGTAGTCTTCTGAATTGAAGTTTGAGTCTTCAGAATTGATCGGGGCATGATCGGGGCCCGCTTGATGTAGTCTTCTGAATTGAAGTTTGTGTCTTCAGAATCCGCTTGAAGATGGTTTTATTATCCTTTTTCCACTTACATGGGGGTATATATCATTATCTAGACTTCTCATTTTTCATTTGACAAGGAGGAAAATATTGATATGTTGGACTTAAGTTTTGAAGTTTAACTTATAGGATTGCAATTTATGATGATTGATTATGGATTCACGATTCAGGATTGCAGATGAGTTTATGATGTTAGGATGACAGATGGTCAAGGATTGTTTCAGGACTTGATGTTTGTTTCCTTATTGGATGATGGATTTGATGACTTGGATTTGGATTGGTCAATTTGACCATTAGAGGATTTTTCATTGAGGCAGTTCAACACTTCATTTTTTGGATTTTGATGGATATTGGATGGATAGTTTGCAATTTTTTGGAATTTTATGGACTGTCTAACATGTTTGATGGAAATTTGGGTTCATGATTTGGAGCAATACCATTAGTTTACTTGGTTTACTACTAAGATGTTTTTTGACTACAAGGTTTTCATATACAGGTTTTGGATGTTGTTCGACACGTTTTTATGTCAACAATATTTTTGATAGTTTTTTATGTGTCGATATATGTGAGAGTTTCATATTCTTTAGACTTCTTAGGGATGGTCTTTTGACCTTGCATAGGACATATGATTCTTCTTCTCTTTTCTCTTGGCACATTGGATTGCCAAGGTTTTTCATGATATGGGATGCATTAGACTTGCAACTAATTCACTTTTGATGATGATTTTTTCTCATTGGTTTGGGTTCACTTCAGTGACCACTCAGAGGATATATGGCTCATTTGATGCACAATGAGTTTTCTAGATTTAGTTTCCAACATCCATATTTGGAGGGTTTTTCAGGAGGATCTTCATCGACACTGAGGTTTCATACCATGAGTTATAGATTGAAGACTTGGATATGTTATCAACTTTTGCACTAGTTTTGTTTCTAGCTGGTACACTGGTACAAACTAATGATTAAAGGAGGGATTGCTATCATTATTTCTCCTAATCATAGTCCTAATACCACCTTGTTAACTTGTGTTAGTTATGTGGACAGTTAACATTGGTTATTGATCATTGTAATATATGTACGTACTTTGTGAATACATTAATGTGGAAATTAGTGGCTTATTCCCTTTACCGACATCTTCTTGTTTCTTGATCTTCCTGATATTTCTTGGATTCTTCATTATGTTCTTGCCCTAATTTCTATCAAAAGGACTATCTTGAAATGGGGACGGACGGGCCATGACTAACCATCAAGGCTCGGGAGATACCACTTAGAAAATACAACTCTTTTACATGAATCATCCAAGAATGGCCCATACAATGAATGAACACAACAATGGTCACACTTTTGGCTCATCTGTTGATTTGTGGTTAGAATCACTACATGTAAAGGGGTTACAAATTGCAAATATCTTCTATTGTGCTGGTGAGAAAGGAAATCCCGTGAAAAGGAAATTCAATGACTCTTGCATTTTTCAAAGTGTAACAAGGTGATTTTGTACAAATTAGAAGAATGGATTGATTAATTAAGTGTAAATCAACATTTTAACTTCTGTTTCATATTTATTTACACAGATTTTTCCTCTAATTTTTACATCAAATCAATTTATTTTTGCAATTTGGAAGATTGTTGTGTTTCCAAGGATTATATTTGATATCCAAAGTGCATAGGGATTCCCCCCTATGGTTGGAAAGCATCGATCCAATTTTCACATTGTGGTTGGCAAGCACTGACCTAATGTGCATACAAAATTCACAATAAAAGACATCATACCCATGGGGAATTCATAATAAAAGACATCATACCCATGGGGTCTCCACTCAGTGAATCTATGGCTTAGCATGCTCATTCATTGGATATTAAAGACTACCCCTAATTTCACTAGATATTGAGAAATACCTCCCTAGATCCTTTTGTTTAACCCCCCTCCCAATACATTTTTCAATAATAAAAAAAACCCTATTTTTATGATATATCCCTTATTTTTACCAAATAGCCCTTTTTATAAACCCCAATACCTATAAACCCACTCGTACCCTACATCCCCCCCAATACCTACAATATATTGACTCTATTTTTCATAATTAAAAAACACCCTTTATGAATGAACGTGATAAGATCAATAAGGTCAAGCCCTCATGATCATACTTCCCTAGTTACCTTTCAACCTGACAATTTTAAGTGTTAACAAGTAGTGTGAATATTTTGACCTTTTCTAATGTAGTCATGTCTCTCTAGCTTACCATAAGAATAATTTCAAATATTATAATCTAAGATGGGTAAACATCGATGAACAAACTAACATGGGTCGTTTTCAACACTACTTTTTCTATTAAGCCCTTCATTAATAACATGGAGTCTGATCTAAAGTAGCTTGTGTTGGTCAATATGGGTGTGACGATTTCAAAATTTGGGTGTGGGGTTTGTGCATCACTTTTGTATATACATATTTATATATAAATATTGAAATATGTTAAAAATAAAAATTGGAAAATAAAAAACTAAACCTAGAATTGTAATATTAAATTAAAATATTAAATAATATTAGCCATGATAATGACAATGTCACAATCACAATTCCATTGTGAGATTCATGATGATCAATTTCAAAATTTCAGATTGGATGATTCAGAATTAAACTCTTTGGTCATATTTTTTATTCTTAAGTACAAAACATGCTCATTGTCATTTACTATAGAGACATAGATCACTAATGATTGGTTAATAATCAATAAGGAAATGAGTCTTCTTCATGTTCTATTTCCTCTAGGGCCTTAGTTAAGTTGCTTGGTAGGGACTCATGGCTCGCTTTCAAGCTACGAGGATTGAAATATACATAAAAATGCATACCTACATGTGGCTACATTGGAAGGTCGCATAATATGTTGTTATGGGGTTGCCTCATGTAGTTACATGTGACTATGAGGTTGAATCCCTCTAATTGCTATAATGGGTGTTACCTTGCACAATGTTATCTCCTAGGTTTTCTCTTGGTGTAAAATCCCTGAAGCAAAGGTTGTGAGACTCCAAGGGTGACTTAGAGAAACTACCTACTGTCACCTCGATGGTCTTATATTTCTCTCTTTAGATCATCTCTCCTTCGGCTCAAGGGGGGATTACCTGAGATAGGATTACCAAAGCTAAACAATAAGACACAAAGGTCAGATTTAGTAAATTGATGTATGATATATTTTATAAATATAGGTGGCGATAGATTGTTAGGACCAAAGTCAATCCAAGGGTTATGGAGTCAAATAATACAAACAAAGAGAGCTTGGTATCATATGGAAGAATACATAGTCAAGCCATCATCGTGCACCATGACTAATCCAAGTAGATCTTTTTGGCTATGAGAGTAAAATAGGAGCCTCAAGGTGATGTGACATCCCCCAGTCCAGCCAAGGGACATTACAGTGCATAACTCATTAAATTATTAATATTTACCACTAATCAAAATCTTGTAGCTTACTAGCTACAGATCACATACAAAGACCATTTGACTGATACCATAGTCCTAAATGCATATAACAACATATATTAACATGAATACAACCATTTAAGCAAACTAAAAACACACAACATTCATATAAACCATTTACATTGCCCCCCATCGTTCTTCATCTCTTTCTTATTGCATCCAATGATTATTACTTTTACTAATTATTTCAATGTTCATAATATGAAAATCAGCCCCCGACCATATTAAATCAATATGGGATCTTTGCCCCAATGCATCAGCTCACCAACCTAATTCAAATTTATACAATTACATTATAATTCACAAGGATTAGAACTAGGGATGTGGTGCAAACCCCACCCCCCTCTCTCTCTCTCCTATGAGCAGTTGCTTGACCTCCCAGTCTAGGATCGTTCAGTCACCTGAGTCGAATCGACCGTTCGGTTACATGTTGGAATCCGGTGTAAATTATTGCAGGTCCCTCTTTCTCCAAAGTGCGGGTCCTATTAACCCCTGCAACTCTCTTCTTGGCCCTTTGAAGAAAGTTGGCGACAACACTAGTTCTTTGTGCTAGTCCCTTTCCATCATATTCCCTCGGGATGTGTCCCGGGGCTAAACCATGAAAGATGCTTCGGCTCCAGGACTTCCACCTATTCACAACATCCAAATCATCATTCCACAAACTCTGAATTGCGAATGCAACCGACATGAGGATCAATGGTCCCCATCGCCTCCTTAGATCAACGGTTGTGATCTATTCGGACTCTGGCCTTTGGGAGTATCTCGCTTGTCCTCCTCTGATTTATGTTGGAGCACCACTTATCTGAAATGTGTGGATCTCTTCCACGTCTCCCATCTAGATCCAACAGTCTGGATTCACTCCGCTCTTCGTGACTTCGCAAAGATTTCCATTTTCTCTTGGCAAATCCTCCGAAGCTCTAACTCCCGAATCTGCTGATCTTTCGCCACCTGTTTCCTCCTGGCGATGGGTGACTATGCTTGCCCTTAAGACTTTGACAAGTCGTTCTTCCTTTTGCACACTTAACACTTTTCTGCTTGTGCAAGACTTTGACTTCTCTCGGCCTTTCTGCACTCCTTGTAAGAATATTGCGTGCAACAACGCTAATTTTTCTGAGCTTTTTCTCAGCTCAAACCTTGAAGATTCTCGGCTCTCCTCGGTCCTTCTACAGACCTTCTAGTGCCCTCTTGTAAACTTAACACTTTTCTTCCTGAGCTTGTAAGATGAAATTACTTCGCCTTTGGTGCACTCCTTGCGCTTGATTAAGCCTTCAGACGTCTTCTTCCTGAATTATTTCAGGTTTACTAAGGCAACTCCTTTTTCCCGCTCAATGCACACTTGCAGAACCTTCCTTTCCTCAAAGTGTCCAACAACTCTGGGTTTTCCTCAATATCTCCAACAGTCGAGAATATGTTGGTCTTGTGCACAATCACACCTACTCAATGCCCTCCTGGCAGAGTCTGATAGAGTATTCAACAAATATGTGCTATGCTTCCTCCTACATAGGATTTCTTCCAAGGTATTCAACAACCTTGAAGTTCTCCCTTAAGTCAGTGAATTATTCTTGGGTGCCCTCCTAGCGCGTTCTCCTCTAACTCGAAATATTTCAGACACGCACTCCTTTCGTCGGCTCACAGAGTTTCAACTCTATGTTGCGCACTCCTTGCACTTAGCCTAAAGAACTATAACTAATTCACAAACTCACATATAGAGGATTCTATATCTATCCCTGTAGATGAATCCTAACATACATCTACAACATAAACATACATGAATGACATTCAAAAATAAACATCCATTACACAGGAAAATGGCAAACAGTGAAATCTGTTCTTTTCTTTCAATGACAGAATGTTAATTACAATATATGAGTCTGGACTGCAACAGAGTCTCGACTCTCAACTCTCCTCTTGGATTACAATGATTTTTCATAAATCTCCATAAGCCTCTACTGGGCATACAATACAAAGATTTATACAAGAGGGGTTCGATGAGATTTCCCTCCAAGATACGCTAGTGGTGTGTAATCACCACTCGAAACGCCTAACTAATGAGGTAGATTACAATGAGTGGAAATCTGATCTGAATCAGATCCAAATCCTTCCTATTGTCAACCACTTAATGGCGACCTCATATACAACTTGTGCGAAGACACAACTTGGCTCTTTCAACCTGACAGCATTAATTTCCGTAATTACCTTTTAAATCTAGAAGGAAAAATGAGAGGGTGATGCCTCTCCCTTCCTTGGATGTGCACCAACATGCTAACCAGCTAGTGCATGTTGAGGTGGAGTGAAGCCCCTGCATCATACTCCACGACTATGAAAATTCAAGAGCTCCTGCTCATGAGCTTCCCAGCTCTATTGAAATCCTCTTGGATCCCAAACTTTCTCGTGGAGTTGTCCTCCTACTCCTCTTCCTTTCCGTTGTTGCATATTCCCTGCTGCTCGTGTAGGTTCTCCTCTGTCTAGCTTCTCCTTGATGACAACTTCTTCTGCTGAATTCAACATCAACTCCCTTATATCCTGTATCGCTTTTCCAGCTACTCTACCGACTGGTTCTCCTTATGCAATCTACTCGGCTGCAACTCCTCATGCTTCTCTAAGGGTAGGCCATCTTGATCTGCCATGTTTCTTCCATCTCCTGTGATGTTGGCTGGCCACTATGCTGCAGAATGCAATTTCGCAGTCTCATCATTGAGCTGTTACTTGGCTATCTCCTCTGACATACTAAATCCTATTAGTTCTTCGACTGGTTCCATTCCAGCTTCCTCCAACTGTAACTCATGCTGGCACGTCTCCTCTGGCATGGATATCTCCTGGCAGCCACCTTCTAGTTTCGGACTGTCCGACTAATCCTCCAACATATTCAACTCCATCTCCCACTGAGTGAGTAAATAAGTCGTGTGTTTCTCTTCTATCGGTGCAGACTTTAGTATCTGCTCCTTCTCCTCCATGATAGTCTCAACTTGTTGTCCTTTTGTTGCTACCTCTACAAAAAATATGCTAGCCTCTCCTCAGTTACTTGGCATGAATATATCAACTCCTCCAATGACCAGAATGCTCCTATGATCTTTCTCCTCGGCAGTGGAAGTATATAACTTCTCATCATCTTCATTCATGTGACTTGTAGTCCACATGGATTTTCATATGGGTGAGGCCTTTCTTCCACATTCTTCCCATCTATCAACATCCCTTACTAACATGAGCTCTCAACTGAGCTCATTTCTTCTCCCTTGCCCACCTGGAAAATTGGGATGTCTCCTCTGCCCTCTTGGTAGTTTATTATATTATATCAACTGATACCTTCTCATTTCCCACCTAGCAACCTATGAGACCTCTGCAAAATCTCTTTCCCTCGTCACTGAGGTTTTCAACATGCCTCAACCACCTTTTTAACACCTATTGTTGTCTTCTAGCCAACAACTTTCGAACATGCCACTTGGATTTCCTTTTCAGAGGCCACTCGTATTTCCAATGTACCTTTGCCTCCTACTGCATTTTCAACGCTAGCTTCTCCATCTCTGCTCGGATTTCAATGAGATCCTTCTCCATTTCTGAAAATCCTCTCTTTGACCGCGCTTATGGCCTTCAGTAATGATCTTTCTTCACATTCAACCCACTTGGATGTTTACCATCTGCTTCTCACCTTGAAACAATCTCTACAAATCATCTCACTCTATCTCCCTTCACCTGAAAATAATTTCAGGCTCTGATACCACTCTGCTGGTATCATAGTATGTCTTTTCACCATCTCTACTTTTCCTATGATCTACAGACAATATTGCGGNCTATGAGGGGATGCTCGACCTCCCATTCTAGGATCATTCAGTCACGTGAGTCGAATCGACTCTTCGGTTCCCTGCTGGAATATAGTGTAAATTATCACATGTCCCTCTTTCTCCAAAGTACGGGTTCTATCAACCTCCATGGCTCTCTGCTTGGCCCTTTGAATAAATTTGACGGCGATACTAGTTCTCTGTGCTAGGCCCTTTCCATCATATTCCCTCGAACTATGTCCCAGGGCTAAACCATGAAAGGAGATTCAACTTCGAGACTTCGACCTATTCACAGAAGCCAACTCCTCATTCCCCAAACTCCGAATCACGAATGCAACTAACCTAAGGATCAACGATCCCCGTTGCCTCCTTAGATCAACGGTTGTGATCTATTCGGATTCCGGTATCCAGGAGTCTCTTTTCTTGCATTCAGGACTTTGGAAAGTCCTTCCTCCTTATGCAAACTTATCACTTTTCTGCTTGTGAAAGACTTCAACTTCTCTCGACCTTTCTGCACTCCTTGCAAGAATTATGTGCACGCCAGCGCTAGTTTTTTTGAGCTTTTGCTCGGCTCAAACCTTGAAGATTCTCGGTTCTCCCACATCCTTCTACAAACCTTCTAGTGCCCTCCTGGTAACTTGACGCTCTTCTTCCTGAGCTTGTAAGATGAACTTACTTCTCCTTTGGCGCAGTCCCTGCGCTCATTTAGGCCTTCAAACATCTTCCTCCTGAATTCTTTTAGGTTTACTAAGGCAACTCCTTTGTCCCACTCAATACACACTTCCAGAACCTTCCTTTCCTCAGACACTTGCAGAACCTTCCTTTCCTCATAGTGTCTAGCAACTCTAGATTTTCCTCAATATCTCCAATACTCCATAATATGTTTGTCTTGTGCGCACTCACACCTACTCAATGCCCTCCTGGCAGAGTCTGACAGAGTATTCAACAAATATGTTCTATGCTTCCTCCTCCATAGGATTTCTTCCAATGTATTCAACAACCTTGAAGTTCTCCCTTGATTCTGTGAATTATTTTGGGGTGCTCTCCTGACACATTCTCCTCTCACTCGAAAGAGTTCAGACACACACTCCTTGCGTCGGCTCACAGAGTTTCAACTCTCTGTCACGCACTCGTTGCACTTAGCCTAAAGAACCAAAACTAATTCACAAACTCACATATAGAGGAATCTATCTCTAACCCTATAGATGAATCCTAACATACATCTACAACATAAACATACATGAATGACATTCAGAAATAAACATCCATTACACATGAAAATGGAAAACAATGAAATCTTTTCTTTTCTTTTAATTACATAATGTCAATTACAATATATGAGTCCAGACTGCAACTGAGTCTCGGCTCTCAACTCTCCTCTTGGATTACAATGATTTTTCATCAATCTCCAGCAGCCTCTACTGGGCATACAATACAAATATTTATACAAGAGAGGTTCGATGAGCTTTCCCTCCAATCTACACTAGTGGTGTCTAATCACCATTCAAAACGCTCGACTAAAGAGGCATATTACAATGAGTGGAAATATGATTTGAATCAGATCCAGATCCCTCCTACCGTCAACCACTTAATGGCGACCTCATCTACAACTTGTGTGAAGGAAAAACTTGGATCTTCCAGCTTGACAACATTAATTGCCTTAATTACCTTTTAAATTTCGAAGGCAAAATGAGAGGGCGGAGCCTCTCTCTTCCTTGAATGCACACCAACATTCTAACCAACTGGCGTGTGTTGAGGTGGAGTGATGCTCTTGCATCAGGATGTTACATCCCCTTCCCCTTATTTTTTCACTGTCCTCAATGCGCAACACCCTACATGTGTAATCTATTTTTTTTGCAATTCTGACTCCCCGACCAATAATCCACATATAGGATCTCTAGCTCGAAATCACATAAGCATTCCAGCCTAAAATAATTGCATACACACTATATCCCTAATACATAGATACATAGGCACATCCGACCCCAAAATTCATAAATACAGAGGCACCCTACCCAAAACATACACATCAGCCACAAGCATTCTGCTACAATTATCCCGATTTCCACCAGCTCTCTTCCCATTGACCTTCCCAACCCAAGGAATGATGTCCCATTCGTTTATCAAGGTTAACCTAAGGAATGTCCCCCCTTCACTGTTGCCAGTCCCTCATGATGCACCATTCATTTATCAAGGTCTCTTTGGCATAGGTAACTAGGAATCTCACTGTTGAGAACTCAAGGGACTCATTGCTAGGAACAATATCAGTAAAATAAACAACAACAACAACCTTGTTGTTGCAGTGTGCTCACACAAAAGTGCACTCTTCAGGCATGACAACCTAGTTCTTCGAAAGTGTAACTCACACTATAGTTCACTCTTCAAGCCCGAAAACCTGGTTCTTCGACAGTGCAACTCACACTAGAATTCACTCTTCAAGCATGACAACCTAGTTCTTCAACAATGCAACTCACACTAGAGTTCACTCTTTAGGCCTGACAACCTAGTTTTTTGACCCAGAGGCACCCTACCCAAAACATACACATCAGCCACAAGCATTCTGCTACAATTATCCCGATTTCCACCAGCTCTCTTCCCATTGACCTTCCCAACCCAAGGAATGATGTCCCATTCGTTTATCAAGGTTAACCTAAGGAATGTCCCCCCTTCACTGTTGCCAGTCCCTCATGATGCACCATTCATTTATCAAGGTCTCTTTGGCATAGGTAACTAGGAATCTCACTGTTGAGAACTCAAGGGACTCATTGCTAGGAACAATATCAGTAAAATAAACAACAACAACAACCTTGTTGTTGCAGTGTGCTCACACAAAAGTGCACTCTTCAGGCATGACAACCTAGTTCTTCGAAAGTGTAACTCACACTATAGTTCACTCTTCAAGCCCGAAAACCTGGTTCTTCGACAGTGCAACTCACACTAGAATTCACTCTTCAAGCATGACAACCTAGTTCTTCAACAATGCAACTCACACTAGAGTTCACTCTTTAGGCCTGACAACCTAGTTTTTTGACAATGCAACTCACCCTCTAGGCTCATGCATCCCTTTCACTATTATATAGTTCCTGAGGTGATCCATTATTTTCCAAGGTGTTCTCACGCAGACAAATGCCAACTTGTTGATAGACTTCCACTAGAAATATATAACTTGTGGAAATCATCCCATCTGCAATACATCCATACAATTAATATGAGACATCATCATATAATTCTGAAGTTTCAAATCTGTTTTACACAAGAAAACATCATTTCCCAAACATGAGTCTTTTTGCTCATAATTGTTTGGCCCTTGCAGTAGTAGATATCAGTCATCCTTACGGGATGAAATCTTTTCCATATCCAAGATCATTTCCTCTGCAATTTTCTCAATTCCATGCAACCAAACAAATTGTTAGTATATCGTTACAATTCTCAATTATTAATTTCTCAAATTTGGTTATACAGGAAATAAGAATTCCCACGCATGAGATTTCTGCTCATTATGTTCGGTTCTTGTAGCTATAGATATCAGTGTTCCTTATGGGCATGCATCATTTCCATATCCAATACCATTATGTCTGCAATTTCCTCAACTTTCTTGCAACCAAAGAAGATTGTTAGCACTCATGCATATTTTTAGCAGTTCATGAAATGATATCAGAATTGTATCTACCCAACACTTCAATCATTTCCAACCATTATTCGCATTAAAATGGAATTCTACCATTCATCATATTATCTAGACTGACACTAGAATTCATTGGACATGCTTTAACAACACATCAAGCTTTTCATAGTGTAATCAAACTTTACTAATAAATAAAACCAGTGTGCCAATAATACTGGCCACATCTACACAATACATCATTGCATTGATTATGAAATACCATATGTTCATGTCATATATTCCACCATGTGAGTTGGAAGGTATGGCCCATGCCTCAATACACCATCCAAGCTCTTCCCCACAACCTGTCTGATCCTTTGGATACTGTTGACCAAAATTTGGTCATCTATATTTTCCCTCTCTTGGATTCATAAAAGCCTTGATATCAAAAGAATAAATTTTTTGAACTTTTATAAGTTCATTATGCAACCCTCGGTCTCATCTTCTTCATGCATTTTTCATATCATAAATTTGTTTCTGTATGCCTAAGTTATTTAAGATCTGGTCCAGACATTTGATTTTGAAGAATCTTTCTAAGTATCATGTTCTTCTCTCCTTTTTCGAACTTTGCTTAAGTATTCTCATCACTTATCTCTCTCACCTTTCATTTCCATTCCATCTCCATACTTAATCATTTTTCTAGTTTTCCTTCTCCCCTTTTCTCCTTTCCATACTTAGTCAATTTATCATATTCGCAGACTCGCAAACTTGTATTGCGTTCTCTTTACCCATACATTAGTTCGACTCAAACACTTAGTTTATTTTTGTATTGTGGGTTTGAGGGTTCGTGAACTCACAAACTCATACTTTTTTGTTTTCTCATTTTCATGAGCCCATCCGAGAAGAAACATACTTAGCCATATTTCAATTTATGGCGGGGGCAGACACCCACCACACTCTCTCACCCTTCCACCTCACCTTCCTCACCCCCACTGCCGATATCTACATTTCTCCTCCCTCACTTTCGTCGTCTACATTTCTCCCCTTTCCCCCTAACTACTCACAATCCCGATCGGGTTCACAGACACCTTACTCACCTCACTCCCCAACCCGCAAACTCGTCCCCGTAGCCTACATACTACCCTTCTAACTTCCATTGTCTACAAATCCCCTACCTTCTCCTCATTTACCCTTCCTCCTAATCTCCTGTACTTAACCATTATTCCAAATTTTTCACCATTTAAACCATGAACCAATAAGAACATTCAACATGGAAGCATGGAATTGTGACACATGGCAACTTGTGGAGGGAGACATATGGAATATTCTTATTAGAGAATTACACGTGGAAGCATACAAAAAGAGAGAAACATGGCATGATCTTATTGGATGACTCATCATGGTGACTAGGCGTGAGGTGGACGATGACGGGTTTCCAAAATTATTATTTTATTCAACAATTTTCTAAGGGTCGAACACCTTATGCTCCATAATCCTCTTCTTGTGTTTCTTGCTAAGTGTATGAAACAATTAGTATTATATACCATGAAAAATATAATATCCCAATGCATGTGGGATAGACTTATGAATCAAAAGGGCGAATTTTATGAAAGGACACGAAATTCAATCCAAGAGCTAAGATTTTCCCATCAATTTTGATTGATGGTGGTTGAGTGTTGATCTTGCGGAGGCCATAACTTGAGCTATGGGTGTCGGAATCACGCAAAATTTATACCGTTGGAAAGTTGTTTCGATGTAGAATATGGTGGTACAAGTTTCAAGTGTTGAAATGTGATACATTTTTCTCAAAAATTAAAATATCAGTCATTTGCATTTTTAATGGGCCTGTGTGACAACTCAACTTCACAAGCTCATATCTTGAGATCCGGGCGACGGATTTGGGAAAATTTTATATAGTTGGAAAGATAAGAAGATGAAGATCAAATAATAAGTTGTTTCAAGGGTTGAAAAGATCCACATGCTCACATGAAAATTAAAACACATTCATTTCTTAAAGGAGGCAACACATTAAAATTATTCGAAATAAAAGTTTATTTAAAAAACTTATTTAACGATTTTTGGGGCCTTGTTTAAAGAAAGAATATCAATTACTTCAATTCATTAATCAGATTCCAATGTTATTTTAATTAAACTGATTTTATAAAAAGGAAAAAATAATTTAAATAGAAAAAGGAAAACCCTAACTACTCAAGTAGTTAGAAGAACATTTCTTTAAAAAGGGAAAATAGAGACTTCATGAGTTGAATAATTCATTGTTGAGAGGGAATTCAAAGGGGCAGGAGAGAC
>SNQJ01S0218725.1:4502-15276 GCA_010110895.2 Picea sitchensis
CCATCATTCCGGACCCCCCCCCTCCACCGTT
Organism: Picea sitchensis; assembly: GCA_010110895.2. Lineage (NCBI taxonomy): Eukaryota > Viridiplantae > Streptophyta > Pinopsida > Pinales > Pinaceae > Picea > Picea sitchensis. The sequence goes on from SNQJ01S0218725.1 coordinate 4,534, forward strand.
AAAGGTAGAATGGTCAGGGGGGTCTGGAAAATCTTGTTGACCGTAGATCTAAGCGTTGGTGTCTCAGTTTTTCATCTGTGCGGTCTCTTTAATCAACCAACTCAAAATCATATTTGCACCAAAACTTAGGATAAGTTCTTTATGTGGACTTGCTCTGTTTTCCTTTCTTTTTATCACCATGAAGGTTAGGCAACATGCTTTTAAACATCAAAGGTATGAATCAACATCGACCATCATGCATGTTTTATTGAAATCAAGCCAACTAACCTATGCTCTAACCTACTTACCTATGACATTTAGCCTGGATTAAACTATTGGACTAAGAAATTACTCTACCCTAGGGTTATTTGACCAAGATTAGGGGGTTTGGTCAATTTTATTCACTAGCTAACCTATCTACTTGGTTAAGATTAAACAGTTTAGCCAATCTTATTCACTAATCCTATCAACATCAATTTCAAATGACTTGGCCATGCTTAAACTGTATGGACCAATTCATTGTTATTGCATGGGGCTTTATTCAATTTCTTTTATGCCCTCTTTTATTCCTTTCTTTTTTCTTTTCTTTTTCTTTTTCTTTCTTTTTCTTTTTCTTTTCTTTTTCTTTTTCTTTCTTTTTCTTTTGTTTTTCTTTCTTTTCTTTCTCAACTTATTTACAAAATGGAAAATTATTTGCCAACCAAACACAGTAAAGGGATAAAATTTCAGTCACCAGCTGATCCTATAAATTATAGGGTTATAACAGTGGGTCCACCTGGGGATGGTACTCTCCCTGTAAAGTGCCAAGAATCCTGCTTCCTGATGTTCTAAAAAATTTCTCCACAATTTCTTCTGTTGTTTGATTTGTTTTATTTTTGAAAATTTTGATGACAATGTTCAGTGGCTCAGGACCTTCTCTACGGGCTTCAACCATCTGATCAAAGTTATCCACTCAAAAACTTGTAGGTAAAAGTAAATGGTTTGTACAATGGAAAGGTGTGACGGAAGGCCTCTATTGACGAGGTGAATAGTGCTTCAACATTCTACCATTCACAGGTCCTCCTGGTAGATTGGTCCCATCACTGTTGTTGAGAAGGAAAGCATTATTTCCTTTGAATGCTTGAATCACGTAAGGTCTCTTCCACAGACTGTCAAACTTTCCATGCTTCCCCTTATCTTCATTTCTAGCATCCCACCTCAGAACCAGATCACCTAGCTCAAAGTCATCTTCTTTAGTTCTTTTGTCAAAGATCTTTTTTATGCTCTTCCGGACAACCTAAGTTTTGTTGTATACTTCTTCTCTATACTGCTACAAGTGGATCATTTGGTTTATCCTTCTTTGGGATTCATTCGGCTCAGCTTGCATCTCTTGCAACAGTTTCATGACAAGAACCCCTAAAGAGGTAGGAAAAACTGCTTCAGTGCCATAGACAAACTGATATGGAGACATACCAATTGACCTCTTAGTGGTTAGTTTGTCGGCCCAAAGTGCAAAAACCAGCTTGTTATTCCATGACTTTTTGTTTTATTGTAGTGTCTTCTTAATAATGTTCACCAAGGTTTTATTGGATGACTCAGCCAACCCATTTCCCTGAGGGTAATAAGTTGTGGAGTGTCCCAAAATGATATGATACTAGTTGCAAAAATCTATGAGCGTCTTGGATCGAAAAGCATCTGCATTGTCAGTTATGATTTTTCTTGGACACCAAAAACGAGAAAAGATGTTATTTTCCAGAAATTTGATAATGACAGAATCGGTAGCTTGCCTGCTTGGTACAACTTCAATCCATTTTCTGAAATAGTCCGTGGAAGTAAGAATCCATTTGAGTTGACTTGAAGAGGGAGGGTGTATCTCTTCGATAAAGTCTAATCCCCATTGCTAGAAAGGAGCTTCAATAGAGATGGGTTTCAGGGGCAAAGGAAGGAGCTTCTTTTTTCCCTCGAAGGCTTGACATTTATGGAATGAAGTCACTTTCTAATGCACATCAGCGAATAGTGTAGGCCAATAAAACCCAACTCTGAGGATTTTATTAGCTGTGGTCTTCCAACTCAGGTGGCCACCACAGTCTCCTGCATGAAAATCCTATAAGACTTTGTCAGCTTCAACTTTTAATAGGCAATTTAACAAAATACCTCTCAGATCCTTCCAATAAAGATTGGCTTCTAGAATGCAAAATTTTGATGCTTTCAATTTCAAAAACCTAGCTTTCATTTTTGTCAGACCAAGGGGAGCTTGTAAATTATGCAAAAAAAATATTAGGTCTGCATACCATGGAGAGTTTAGAAATACCTCTTTCACGCTTGGAGTCACCTGCCCTCCCTGTTCATCTACTGCAGCTAAGAAATTAATATCTAAAGAATGGAAATTAGATTCAGCTGTTAACTTTGCTAGACCTTGACCTTTAACTAGTTTACTAGGCTTAATCTCTATGTCATACTCTAGAATAACAACAATCCATTTTCCTCTTCTGCCATCTGGATTGTCCTGAGTTAGAATGTCCTTTAATACTGTGTTCAGAACATAATCAATTGCGTGGGAATGGAGAATATAGACTCTAAAATCCTTTATGGATTTTACCAGAGAAAAAGCTTGTTTCTCCATTATTTTATAATTCAGAGCAGCATCTCTTAAGGATTTATTGAAAAAGGCTATGGGTTGTTCATACCCTTCGTTATTTTTTTTTAGTAATACTACTGCAATGGTATGTTTAGGAGTGAAAGAGAAAAGGTAAAAATCTTTGGTGAAGTTAGGAATGATCAAAACTCGAGCCTGTGAGTGCATTCTTAACCTGTTCAAAAGACTGTTTGGATTCAGTGTTCCATTTTATTTTTGTGTCCTTTTTTAACATGTTGGTGATGTTCCTAAGAATTTCGGCCAGGTTGGGTATGAATCTTCTCAGAAAGTTTATTTTGCCAATGAAAGATTGTAACTCTTTGATATTCCTAGGATGTTCCAGTTTCTGAATGGATTCTATTCTGCTGGGACCTATCTTAATTGCATCCTTAAAGATTATGTGCCCCAACAGTTTACCTTCCTCTAACCCAAAAAGGATTTTCTTAGGATTCAGAGAAATCCCAAATTTCCTGCATTTCTCAAACACTCATCTGAGATGTTGTAGGTTCTCTTCGTCCAATTGGGAATAAACCGTTACGTCGTCTAGATAAATGACAATAAATCTTCCAAGCTCATCCACAAAAGTGATGTCCATTTCTCTTTGGAAAGTGGCCCCAACGTTCATCAAACTAAAGGGCATATTCACGTACATGAAGGTTCCCCAAGGTGTTATGAAGGTTGTTTTCTCCTTATCATCTGGGTGGATGAGAACCTAGTTATAGCCCGAGAAACCATCTAGTAAGGAGTTTCAGATGGATCCAACTACCTTTTTTATTATGTGGTCCATTTTTGTTCTTCTTTTATCGGGATCCTATGTTGTATGATGCTTGTTTCATAAGATTTTAAATCTTCATAACCCCAGGCAAACACCTCTACATATTCCTTGAAAAGTTCAATGCATTTGAGTTTCTTCTCGGGGGGTAAAGATTTGGAAAGTTTTACCATCTTGGGTCTCTCCTCTGTCCCTATGTTACAGTATTCAACCTCCTTACCACTGGCTTCAATTTCGTGTTTTTTCGCCACATCATTAAAATAAAACAGGTCTTCTAACAGAACTAAACCCCTAGGTAACACATTATTCTTTAAATGAAAAACATCAGAATCTACCTCATCTTCATTCAATTCTTTTGAATCTATTTTATTTACACTATCATTTTGAAAAACAGATTTATTTACATCTTCATCATCATTTTCTAAGTCTATATTTGTACACTAGAAATCATTTTTACATTGTAGAAAATATTCAATTTGATCATCGTTCCCAAATACCTGCCAGTCTCTGATGTTGTCCGGGACAGTTGGTATGCACTTCACCTCTACTGTGTATGGGTGAGTGGAATGAAAAGGTATCTTGCATGTAGCTTCCGATGTAGCTAACCCATCTGCTAAAATGTTATGTCCCCTGGGCATCACCTGCAAATCGATTTCTGTGAAACATTGAAGGGCATCCAAAACAACATTCCTATAAGCTCTAAGCCTGGGATGTTTTGCTGCATACTCACCTTTAATTTGTTTGATAATCAATTCAGAATCACCTCTTACCATGATTTGTTTGGAACCAACCTTCTTCAGTAGTTTCATACCGAGCATCAAAGCTTTGTACTCGACTATGTTGTTAGTGCATTGAGAATTCAGTTTATAAGAATGAATCTCTGAATACCTTGATTTGTTATTGTGAAACCAAACTCTTGCTCCATCTCCCTCTTTGCTCACAACTACATCAAAGTCCATGCTCCAGAAATATGCTGGTAGTTCTTCACTTATTACAATTTCATTCCTTTTTACCTCAGTAATTTCTTGGCCTTCTTTCAGATCAAGTGTATCTTCTTCTAGCTGGGTGATTTGTTCTTCCATATCACCGTCATTATATAGGATGAAGGAATCCAGATCAGAATGTATAGAGTATAGAGGGTAGTTATGTGGCTTTTCTTGACTGGTGACCATGTATTTCATCAGCGTCTCTCTGTACAGTCTTCTCTGTTGTCCAAATATTGGGATAGTGGCATACGACGTATCTAACTGCAAAGTGCCTTTCAACTTAGCCCCCCAAGACCTGGATAGAATCATACCATATTTAGGGGGGATGTCTGTGACCAAAACATCCATAACCATGATTTTTGATGGAATCTAAAATAGGGTGATACAGAAGTCTTTGATCAACCCGATACATCTAACTTTGTTGGAGTAAAAAAAGTGCAAATCCTTTTAGGGTCTAGTGACCTTGAGTCCCATATTTTCCATCACTGCTTTAGGCATCAGGTTGTGAGAAGCACACGAATCTAGCATAGAATTGTGAAGAATCAGGTCGTGTATATTTAGGCTGATGTAAAAAGGAGCAACAACGTCGGTGTCGACTTGAACATTAACTTCAGGGCCAAACATGAGTTTAGGTTGATCATTTGTAAGATTTACCGTGTCTGAATGATTTACTAATCCAACAGTCAAGGCCTTCATGCCTATCTCTGGCGTGATGCTCAGTGATTTGATCACCTGTGATCAGTAAGTGTTCTTACTCATCAGCTCAGAAAGGGGAATGGGAATCTTCAATTTGGCTAACTCTCCTTCAAGGCTGAAATTAGTGGATGCTTTGCTTAAGCTCAAAAATTATGATCTATCTACCATAGTTTTTTGGGAAGAAGTACTTGGTTGACTAGTTGATGAAACCTCAGTCTGTGTTGATCTTTGTAAAATGGTAGGGTTTCTTTTTGCGGGAGATTCATCATTACCTTTCTCAGGTATGTTCTTGGTAGAAGGCTCCGAGGTCTTCTTGGTTTTGAATGTTTTCTTCGTTTCAGTTACCTTCTTTGGAGGATTTTCATTCGTCTTTTTGCTTCTCAGATTGTACTGCTTGTGTACCTCCATAATGGAATTTTCAAATGATTTTTGTTCTATTTCCTCTGCTTCCTCATTTAACTCTGTTTGAGAAAGAAGGAAAAATTCTTTCTCTTCCTGAGTGAGGAAGATGGCTTCGTCTTCATGAACGCCCATGAGGTTTATATGTGTGTCATCCAATTCTTCGATTGTCTCCTCACCTTCATCAGCATAATTTTCCTATAGGGGTGGTCTGATTTGTTGATCAAGACCCCTCTATTCTCTCTGATCCCTAGGATCTCTCTACCTGATTTGAGGAGGATTTCTTATGAAGTTAGGATTCCAAATTTGTGGAGCAGCTTGGTTCTCTCTAGGAGGATTTCTTTCAACTATAGTAAGTCTCTCCATCATCCTTTCCATCGCTCTAGTTAAGGAATCCAGTTTTGAGTCAGAAGAGGATGTGGTAGGTTCCTCTTTAATCGTGACTCTCCTTTCCATCCTCTGTTGTGCCCTTCTAGCTAACATGTTGGCCTCTACACTTACTGCACTTTTCTGCATGTCCTCTAGAGTGGTAGAATTTCTTTCCCTTAATTGATATGACATATCAATGTTAAAACCATCAGGGAATTTTATCAATTCCAAACCTTGTGGGGGTTTGATATCAGTTGGAATTGCATTGTACATATTCTTGAAGTGGGTACAATAGTATTCTACTGTCTCTCCTTGGTTCCTTCTGATGTTTTCGTATTCTGACAAGATCTGGAGAGGATTTTTCTTTACCTCCCATTTGTCCAGAAAATGTCTTTGAAACGTGGTAAGGTCAACCACAGAAGAAACATGTAAGCCTTTGTACCATTTCTTAACATTCCCAGTCAGACTCTACGATCCACTCAATCCCCATGTAACAATTACGTCCTTTGCGCCTATCTCTAGCTCGATGCTCAGTGCTTTGATCAACTGTGATCGGTAAGCATTCTTACTCATTAGCTCAGAAAGGGGAATGGGAATCTTCAATTTTTCTAATTCCCCTTCAAGGATGAAAGTAGTGGACGCTCTCCTTAAGCTCAACAATTCTAATCTGTCTACCATAGTTTTCTGGACAGAAGTACTTGGTTGACTAGTTGATGAAACCTCAGTTTGCATTGATCTTTGTAAAATGGTAGGGTTTCTTTTTGCGGGAGATTCAACATTACCTTTCTCAGGGATCTTCTTGGTAGAAGGCTCAGAGGTCTTCTTGGTTTCGACTGTTTTCTTCGTTTTGGTTACCTTCTTTGGAGGATTTTCATTCGTCTTTTTTCTTCTCAGATTGTACTGCTTGTGTACCTCCATAATGGTGTTTTCAAATGCCTGTTGTTCTGTTTCCTCTGCTTCCTCATTTAACTCTGTTTGAGAAAGAAGGAAAAGTTATTTCTCTTCCTGAGTGAGGAAGATGGCTTTGTCATTGTGAACGCCCATGAGGTTTATATGCATGTCATCCAATTCTTCAATTGTCTTCTCACCTTCATCAACATAATTTTCCTATAGGGGTGGTCTCATCTGTTGATTGGGACCCCTTTGTTCTCTTTGATCCCTAGGATCTCTCTACCTAATTTGAGGAGGATTTGTTCTGAAGTTAGGATTCTGAATTTGCGGATCATCTTAGTTCTCTCTAGGAGGATTTCTTTCATCTATAGTAAGTCTCTCCATCATGCTTTCCATCGCTCTAGTTAAGGAATCTAGTTTGGAGTCAGAAGAGGATGTGGTAGGTTCCTCTTTAATCGTGACTCTTTCATCCTCTGTCGTGCCCTTCTGGCTAATAGGTTGGCCTCTACACTTACTACACTTTTATGCATGTCCTCCAGAGTGGTATAATTTCTTTCCCTTAATTGATATGACATATCAGCGTCAAAACCGCCAGGGAATTTTATCAATGCCAAACCTTGTGGGGGTTTGATATCGGCTAGAATTGCATTGTACAGATTGTTGAAGCAGGTGCAGTAGTCCTATACTGTCTCTTCTTGGTTCCTTCTGATGTTTTTGTATTCTGACAAGATCTAGAGAGGATTTTTCTTTACCTCCCATTTGTCCAGAAAAATTCTTTGAAATGCAGTAAAGTCGACCACATAAGAAACACGTAAGCCTTTGTACCATTTCTTAACATCCCCTGTTAGACTCTGTGATCCACTCAATCCCCATGTAACAATTATGTCCTTCGTGCCTATCTCTGGCTCGATGCTCAGTGCTTTGATCACCTATGATCGGTAAGCGTTCTTACTCATTAGCTCAGAAAGGGGAATGGGAATATTCAATTTGGCTAACTCCCCTTCAAGGCTAAAAGTAGTGGATGCTCTCCTTAAGCTCAACAATTCTGATCTGTCTACCATAGTTTTATGGGCAGAAGTACATGGTTGACTAGTTGATGAAACCTCAGTCTGAGTTGATCTTTGTAAAATGGTAGGGTTTCTTTTTGCGGGAGATTCAACATTACCTTTCTCAAGGATCTTCTTGGTAGAAGGCTTTGAGGTCTTCTTGGTTTCGGCTATTTTCTTCATTTCAGTTACCTTCTTTGGAGGATTTTCATTCATCTTTTTTCTTCTCAGATTGTACTGCCTGTGTACCTCCATAATGGTGTTTTCAAATGCATGCTATTTTGTTTCCTCTTCTTCCTCATTTAACTCTGTTTGAGAAAGAAGGAAAAGTTCTTGCTCTTCCTGAGTGAGGAAGATGGCTTCGTCGTTGTGAACGCCCATGAGGTTCATATGCATGTCATCCAATTCTTCAATTGTCTCCTCACCTTCATCAACATAATTTTCCTGTAGGGGTGGTTTGATCTGTTGATCAGGACCCCTTTGTTCTCTTTGATCCCTAGGATCTCTCTGCCTGATTTGAGGAGGATTTCTTCTGAAGTTAGGATTTTGAATTTGTGGATCATCTTGGATCTCTCTAGCAAAATTTCTTTCAGATATAGTAATTCTCTCCATCATCCTTTCCATCGCTCTAGTTAAGGAATCCAGTTTGGCGTCAAAAGAGGATGTGGTAGGTTCCTCTTTAATCATGACTCTCCTTTTCGTCCTCTACCATGCCCTTCTACCTAACAGGTTGGCCTCTACACTTACTACAATTTTCTGCATGTCCTCCAGAGTGGTATAATTTATTTCCCTTAATTGATATGGCATATCAGCGTCAAAACCGTCAGGGAATTTTACCAATGCCAAACCTTGAGGGGGTTTAATATCGGTTGGAATTGCATTGTACAGATCGTTGAAGCAGGTGCAATAGTCCTATACTGTCTCTTCTTGGTTCCTTTTGATGTTTTCATATTCTAACAAGATCTGGAGAGGATTTTTCTTTACCTCCCATCTGTCCAGAAAACTTCCATTTAATGTGGTAAGGTCGACCACAGAAGCAACACGTAAGCCTTTGTATCATTTCTTAACATCCCTAGTCAGACTCTGCAATCCACTCAGCCCCCATGNCTAACCAACCTACACTCCCTTAACATGATGGATAAATAGAAGATACCACGAGGTTTTCTATCACACCCTACCTGCATAAAAAAAACCAAAACCTCACTACATTTTACAGGTCAACTCTAAAAGAGGCTAAGGTTATACTCGCACGTGTTTCTTGTTAATTTAAATAGGGAGAAGGGCTTGTCGTGTGACATACTGATGATAATTCATTTTGATGGGTAGGTTTCCTTTAGATTAGTTGAATTGAAAATAGACGTGAATTCTTTTTATTTGCATAATAGATGCGCTCACGCTTTCCTCTGACTATGCAAAAGTGAGAATACCTCCTTTCCTTCTAAGTAATGTGATACATTCCATTGCAAAATGAAACAAGCGGCCTAGCATACAGGTTGCAAAGGAGTAAATCTCGCAGTCCAAAGAACAACAAGATTACCTGCAGAGGAATGTAATTATTCAAACCAACATTACACAAATATTCCTGTAGACTTAGAAGGGCCATTGATAGGGATATTGCTTATAACTATTTCTATTATCTCACACCCATGAGAATGCAGTCATTTTCTAAAACTTCACACTATCCACACATGAACATTTCCACGAAGCCGCATAACGATGAAAATTATCTCAACGACATGCTCACATAGACCCCCATAGAAAACCTAAATAATCTTAAGCCACAAGCTCCTGCCACAAGCTCCCGAATACCTACAAGCCCGTATGTCACATGACTTTCCCTGTGGGTCCCACCCTTTACAATGTTCAAAGAAGTAGATCTATCCACCACAAAGCTGGACGAGCCCCATAAAACTTATTGCACCCTTGTGCCACAAACTGATGATCCTAAGGCACTGTGAAAAATTCCCAAGATCTCACTGCAAGGGAAACTTGTGGAATGTTCTTTTCAAAGGCTCACCCGAAAACCTGTAGATCACATACCTAGTCTAGTTTGGGAGAATCTTTATGAGCATTCACTCATGAGCTTTTTCGAACTAAAAAAACAATGACACCTAAAATCATGTAATGTCAAAGCCTCGCAACCCGTGAACATGTCGAATGAACTCCCCATGCATAACCTATACCCCATATCCATCAACCTCTTCTCTTTTCCCCACAAAGCGACTCACGCAAAACATGCCACCAAACTTGTCATGCCTCATACTATTATTAATATATAAATAAATAAAAATAATAATAAGGAATATAATAATTATCCTAAAGTGGTAATAATAAGTACTTATATTAAAGAAGTCTATAATAATTATACCAAAGGGGGTCATAATGGTTCATAACAATAAGTACTTATTATGGATATTGGTAATAAAAGAAAATGGTAAAACAAGTCACCTTAATTGGTGAAGAAACCCTAATATACAATAAATAATTAAAGAATGAACCCTAGGGATTGGGTTCTTTACCAAGACGAACTCTATATAAAGGGGGAAAATAAGGAGAAAAGGATGTCTCCCTCTCTTTGGCACATCTCTCTTTGGATGATCTATAGAGAGAAATAGACATAAGAAATTCTAGCTAAGTAGTCATCGGGGCTCGAGGATGCTTTGCTACCAAAGATTAAATTAACAAGGTCTATGGTTGAGTGGAGATTCATCCCCCACTTTGTTGTTGCATTTTTCTAGATCAAGTTCAATGTATCAATCTCTAGGCCCATACCACGGGTATGTTTGTTTCTTCGAAGCAGGTGAGTCACTCATCTCTCAATGCTCCTAATTTTTATTGAAGTATATCTAGTAATTTATGTAATTGATTTTCATTTTTAGATCGGGCCATTACATATGATGTTAGAGCATGGGTTCTAACCCTTAGGGCCTATGGGAATTCTCAATTAGGATTTATCAACACCCAGGTGTTTGGGATCTTTGTTCTCAACTG
>SNQJ01S0218726.1:0-13959 GCA_010110895.2 Picea sitchensis
AACTGCATCTTCTCATACTACAACATTAGAATGCTATTATAATCATACTTCAACATTGGAATATTTTTGCCTTATGAACATTCTTCCATTTAATTGCATTAAATTCGGCAGGGACTACGCTGCTCCGCTGCCCTTGTTATTATTGCTTCAAACCCAAGAAATAGGGGAGCCTCTAGATTATATAACATTAACTCATGTCATTTGATCGAGCTCTCTGTATTCACGATATTCACAATTTGTTATAAATATGTGATTATTGGTGAGAAATCTATCACACACATACCATGGATATCTTGAAAAGAAATTTTACTTGAAAACAAAAACTTAAAGTAGACCATCAGTAATGAATAAAGAAGTTAGGGACTGGTTCGGGTTAATTTTTCAAACACCAATAACCAACACAATGCAAACACTGTGAAAAACAAAATTTTCAATAATATAGACACTGAACAAAAATTATAGTCAAAGGAGTTCACTATTTAATTTCTTCTCTATTAAATATTTAGAGAAATTAAATAAAAATATAAATCTATTTAAGTTGAAACAAAATTTAATTTTGATAAATATTTATAAATTAAAGTTGTTTAAATGTAAAATAATGAAAATAATGCCAGAGCATTCGAAAAGGCCATGATCTAATGAGAAATAACATTTCGAAAAAAAATGGACAAAGAAATAGCGTCGCTGCAAACAACCTGAGGGGGGGAAATTAATTTAAGGTTGTAGATGAACCTCTATTTCTTCTGCTAACTCTAGGTGAAAGGAGATGGATATTTTATAGAATATCTACGACGATATATAACTGGCTAAAATGGTTTATGAATATATCGTTTTGCAGTGTTAAGTGTATTTGAATGTGAGGTTGAAATAAAGGTTGTTCATGTAACATCCCTCTCTTCCAAGCACATGTTATTGACTTATTCCTTGAGAACACTTACATGCAAGTGATTCGGTTTTAGTATATGGTTGTTTGTTTGCTTATGGATTCTTATGATGATGTTGATGGATTATGATGTTAGGTTATTTGATATCTATGTATTGATAGATGCTATTGACAAGTTTCCCCTGGGTGTGCAGGACACTCGACAGATTGAGGATGTCGATGGCATCAATGGACCTCCTTGGACTCTGGATCGAGTCAGGGAGTGGATTGTATTTATTTGAGTATTTTATTTATGCATATGTGACATATGATTGCATATATTATGATGTTGTTTATGTATCATTGACAGTGTTTCGTTGATGGATGCAGGCCGACAATCGTTTGCTAATCAGACTCACATAAGGAATAAAGTGGCCATGCACAACAACCAGATATTGAGGGAGAGGTGTGACAACAACCCTGTCATATTCTATTGGCACTCGCTCCGTGGCTCAAATTGTAGGTTAATGATTATGCAGTCTGAGAGATCCACGATGTCGTGAGGGCAAACTAAGACAGTCGCTCACGAAGATTCTAAGGGGCGCGCAATAAGGCAGGGTCCTTATTCCTTAGAGGCTCTTAGTCTCTCACAAGGTTTCCTAATGGAGTATTGACAACAAGGGTTGTACAACTACCAAAACCAGTCAAAGGAGAGTGGCACCCTTGGAGCACGTAGTGCATCTTGAAGGGCACATCGCGTAATTAAAATTTGAATCAAAGGCGAGTGGCACCCTTGGAGCACAAAGTGCGTCTTGAAGGACACATCGCGGTATAAAATAAAACTTGAGTCAATGAACCTAGGTTTCTAGAAAACAATAATTTGTTTTGACATTGTTGAACTTAAATAATTATTAAATGGGTAAATTTTTATTAATTATAAAATCTCCTTAAAAATTCTAAGCCTCGTTTAAAAATTTGAGCCTAAGTCTAAAGTGGGTAAGAAGGCTAAAACTAAATTATAAATTAAGTAAATGGGGGATGAAGAAAAATCAAGTTAGGAATTGAAAGAATAAAAATTATATCTAAAAATTTAATTACATAAATGTGTGCAAGAGAATACCAAAAATTAAGATAAGAAAGGAAATTAATGTAAAAAGAAGGTGAAAGCATAGAAAGGTATCTAGTCTAGTCTAACTAAATAACTTTCCTAAATTAAACACAACTAAGTTTTAGAAATGCGTCAATCATTAAAAGGGAAATAGAGAGAATAAAGAGACAACTAAGAGTGATTTTAAGAGTGTTTTTAGGTTGGGTGACGGAAATTGACATTTAATTTAATTAAATTATGGATTTATTAGTGCAACTAAGGGAACAAGTGACAAGTTTATGGGAGAAATAATTCCTAATTAAATTATTAAAAAATGAATTAAATGTGAAAATGGCAAGTTGTCACTAAGAAATATTCTATAAAGGAAATGGATGAGAGGAGGAATGGGGGATGACTGGATGAGTAAGGTTATGTTGCATAAATTTTGTCTGGTTTTACTTTTGAGAGTTGGGATACCCAACTCAAGTGAGAGACTAATAGCTCTACCTTGCGAGGCTGATAGCTCTCACTTGTCAAATTTTAGAGATTGTTGTCAAGTCTGTCTCTTCCTCCCTCTTTGGGGCTTGTAGGCTTGGCTTTTAGGCGTAGTTATTACGACTGGACTACGACTGGATGCCTAGCACCTAGAAGTTGTTAAGAGACTCGATGATGCCTCTTTGAGCATGGTCATGGTGACTGTATGTTTTCATACAGACTCGCGTCGCTAGCCTTTAGATGTTTGGAGGTCCCATGGGATCTTCCCTCCTCATGGTTAGATGAGATCTGGAACACGCCTCCTTGTAACGCATTACCTGTAGTGTTTACCTCAGAGTTCCTCTCCCTTAGTGTTTCCTTCAGAGTTTCTCCTAGCTATTAATGCACCTTCACTGGTTCCAACTCCCGAAGTTCGTGAGGTTTTAGCAGGAGGTTTTAGATGGATATGAGGAGGAAGACCGATCTCTCCTGATTCTTAATGAATTGAATATTGGCAGTTAAAGTTTATTATACTTGTGTCGTTAAATAAAAGATTGGTGTCCTTTTAAGTCTTACAATGGAATTTAGTTAGCTGAGTTTTCCTTTTATTTTTTTAAATTAAGAATTGATCTCTTTGGTGGCTTAAAACAAGTAGGTGAAATGGTTGAATACTGATATGCTCTTAATTTATTGTGACCATCCTTGCTTCCTACATGGATCGCACGGTGGTGTAAATCCTTACCATCTTATCCAAGATGTTGACCTCCCTCAATATTTTTGGCGTCCGATGTAAGGAAGTTGGACATTGATACACATGTGGCTTAAGAAGAAATAATCTTCTCAAGATTTTCTTAAGGATTATCGAATTGATAAAGTAGCAATGATTAGAGAATTGCTTTTATACCTGAAAGTGGGGTCTAGGAAAACACTTCAAACTAACCCTTCCTTCTACCCTTACCTCCTTAAAGGGCTTAGCTAGTCATGTTGTTCTCTTCTTTTATTATTTCATCATGTTCCCTCGGTGGTAATTGTGTCTCTAAATGATATGTGTTTGTAATAAAATTTCCTGCCGCGCCATGAACAATGATGATTGAATTATGATTGATTGATATCTAAATTACTATTACTCCTTACAAAGGAAGTTTACGATAAGTCATGCGCCATGATAATGTTTAATTCAAAATTTGGATCACGTGTGCACCCATATATAATGTTGTTTATTGATTAATTAAATGGTTAATTAGTTGCGTGCCTTGAAGTAAAGTAGATGTCTACCTTGGCACCTGGAAAATAAAATAAAGTTGATTACATGGTGCCTTCTCTTATGTCATTGTATTATTGATTTAGGATTAAACTCTCTTGCACCATGGAATTTATGTGATGTGTGAATGGTTGTTAGAACACTATTGCATCATTGATTATCATTGATTTTTTGGTTTTGGCATAGTTAGTTTGGACTTGATTGTGTTAGTGGGATGTAGACACCTTCTTGTTCCTCAGAACAGTCGCCAGCCCTGAGACCTTAAATGGTCAAAATCAATTGGATCCTGGGCTTGAGCATTGCTTATGTGTCCTGAAGGTCCTAACCTTGCAAGGTAGGTTGGGCGGATAGTATATTTATGTCATCTTTATGTTATATTTATGATATTTATGTTATCATTATGTTATCTCATATTATCCTTGTGTTATTTGATGACTATCTTTATGTGATGAGTTGAGCAATTAAAAGTATTGATGATTCCAGTTGATCATGATGAGTTGATCTTGTGTCTCCATTCATGATGCTTGTTGATTATGAGTTGTGATTCCTTAATTATGATGTCGTTGATTATGTGTTGTTGAATTATGTGTTGACGCAGATTCCTAATGCTTTAAAAAAAACATTACCTATTGTTCTTCTCTTTTTCTTAGGTGTAATGGTGAGGTCGTTACATATGGTATCAAAGCGGGTTCAACCCTATGACTGTGGATCGTCACACCTTCCACTGTATTAAACCCTTTATTAATAACTTAGCGCTAATTAAAATTTTAACCTGTCCATGTGGTAATCATTGCTAGATGGCGTTGTGGAGTTAGATGACATGGTACTAAGGGCATAGGTGTGACGCCTCTAGTCGCATCCATGCCAGAGGGGTCTAACCCCCAAAGAGAAGAACAAGTATTTAGGAAGAATCATATTGATGTGGGGGATGTGGTCGATGTGACGAGGTCCTTTCTGAGGATTTCTAAGCCCTTGATTAACCAACCAGACATAGATGATGCCAGGGCGCCTGTACCCATGAGGGTTCACAATGCACTACAACTGGTAGTGTTATCTTTCATAGAGAACGCGAGAAGGTGAAGTTTCTCGGGTTCACGGGTGCCATGGATCGCTCAGTCGTCAGGGTAGGGATTGGAGAACAGGCGACGTGCATTTCACTTCGTGACTACCCCTCCAACTTGAAAGTCTGCATGGCAGTCCTTTATCGGAAAGAGATTCCTCTTCTATGGTGGAAGACGCTCCTACCTCAACTAAACATGGTCGTCGAAGGCGTGTCATGGGAACTGTTCAAGGAATAGTTCCAGGAGAGGCATTTATCAAAGGAACTCAATGAGCACCAACTCAATGAGTTCAATGCCTTACGACATAGTGGTCGTACGGTGCCTAAGTATGAAGCCCAATTCATGGAGCTACTTAGGTATGCTCCATACTTGATCCCCAAAAAGAAAAGGGTCAACAAAATGTGTTCGACCTTAACTTCAACATTCATGTGAAAGTGATGATCCTAATGCCTCAGACATTGCATGATGCAGTCCAAAAGGCCCTCATAGCTAAGAAAGAGTTGATCAGCGAGGGTCAGGGCAGGACTCATGCGAGACCGATGGGATAGGTGACGTCTGGTTTGCAGCAACATTAGACTCTAGCTAGACATTCTCCAAGGTATCGAGATATGTTGAGAGGATTTGTGTTCATGACACCTCAACGACTAGCTCTCCAGCGGGGAACTCCCTATAGGGGACTACCGCATCAACAGTAGGAGTTGTTAGGCATGTTCAATGGAACAGACCAGGGTTTTAGGATGGTGGGAAAACAACTTCTACTTTGGGGACCAGGAGTACTGGACCGAAGACTGGATGCTAGACATGTGGCGAGCCACATTACCAGCGATATTGTCTGGTTGTGAATGCCAGAGTGGACAGATCAACAAGACACCCTACAACTATAAAATAGCATGCACAAGGGAAGTACGCTATATGAAATCTTGGGGCAGATGACAAGGATGAGGTGGAAGCATGATAAAACCTTTTGGTAGTACGAGAGTCACTGACGTGTTCCAAAATGGTTATCAGGTTTTCCACTTGAAGAGAAGATGGATTTTACCATCGACTTGAAACCCAAAACCGAACCGATAGAAAGAATTCCTTATCAGATGTCTACACCTGAGTTACAGGAGTTGAAATTGCAATTGAAGGAGTGTTGGACCTAGGACTTATACATCCCAGTGTGTCACCTTGGGGTGCGCATTTTATTTTTTATAAGAAATAAGGATGGGTCGTGGAGACTCAATATTGATTATCGTCAAATGAACAAGGGAATGATCAAGAACCAATATCCATTTCCAAGAAGAGATTTTTTTTTTGATCAAATGAAGGGCACGACACTGTTTTCAAGGATCGACTTGAGATCAAGATATCACCTGTTGCGAATCAAAGAGGACATTCCTAAAACTGCATTCAAGATGAGGTTCGGGCATGACAAACGCCCCGGGGTATTCATGAGCTTGATGAATGGGTTGTTACGCGAATACTTGGACAAGTTTTTTCAAGTATTCATTGATGACACATTTATATATCTTCATACAACAGAGGAACATGATGAACTTTTGTGCTTGGTACTATAATGTTTATGAGAGAAACAATTATAGGGGAAACTTTTTAAATGCTCCTTTTATTAATCGAGGATTCATTATTTAGGGCATGTTATCTCCGACGAATTTATCATTGTGGATCCAGTGAAGGTAAAGTCTATTATGGAATGGCCTGCGCTGACAAACATACTGGAAGTACGTATTTTCATGGGTTTAGCTGGATATTATCGATGATTTGTCTAAGGTTTTTTGAAGATAGAAAATCCAATTATGGAACTGCAAAAGAAAAACAAGAAGTTTGTATGGATAGAGAAATGCGCGAAAACATTTCTAAGCCTTAAGGAGTTGTTGACGACAACGTCGATACTAAAAGTCCCTGACATGGATGAGGACTTCTTGGTATGCACAGACGCATCCAAGGAAGTCTTAGGAAGAATCTTGATACAAGATGGTCGAGCGATTGCTTACATCTCAAGGAATTTAAGAAAGCATGAGGAGAACTATATGACACACGATTTGGAGTTGTTGGACATTGTGTATGCCCTAAGAGTGAGGAGGCACTACCTGATTAGATGGAAATTCGAACTGAAAATAGACCATTTTGGTTTGCAACACATTTTTGTGTAGAATGACTTGAACGCACGGAAAAAGAGTTGGTCAGAAATACTTAGCTAATACGATTGAGATTAAGTACGTTAAATGAACAATGAACAGAGTGGCATATCTGTTGAGTCGGAGACCACGCATACTTTTGGTGATACCTCTTCAGACGAATCTTTGAGAAAATATTCTAGCTTTATAGTGCGACGATGACTGGTATAAAGAGGTTAAGGAAAATATCGGCCAAGACACCATGTTGGTACCAAAGTTGATGGATTTACATTGGACAACGACGGTTTAATGAGGTATAATAACTAGATTTACGTATTGCCTAACAACAATTTGAGAATATTAATCTTAAACAAAGCTCATAGAGAAGTGTACATGGCTCATCCAAGAGTCAAGAAGATGAGGGCAGACCTTAAGCCCTTATTCTTCTAGAAAGGAATGAAGGCGGACATAGTCAACTAAGTGGCGAGATGTGTAGAATGCCAACAAGTGAAGACTGAACATAGACATCCGACAGGATTACTACAGCCACACGCTATTCTAGAATCGAAATGGTAGGTCATTTCGATGGACTTTATTGTGGGATTGTCGCTGATGGCAAGGAGGAACGACTCGATTTTCATGGTAGTTGACACTCTAATGAAGAGTGCACATTTTATCCCTGTGAGTACAATGTATCAGGCGCCAGACATAGCTAGAGTTTTTATCAACAATATTGTGAGATTGCATGGCATGCCTAAAGGGATAATATTTGATTCGAAGATTGGTGTTTACAGGACAATTTTGGACTAGTTTCCAAGAGGCCTTGGGAACCCAACTTAACTTTAGTACAATGTATCACCCTGAAACAGATGAGCAGACAGAAAGAACGAACCAATTTTGGAAGATATATTGCATATGTATGTGTTGGACCAATATAAACATAGGGAAGAGTTCTTGCCACTGGTAGAGTTTGTGTACAACAATGACTATCAAGGTACCGTTAAGGTGGCACCATTTGAGTTTCTCTACGGACGACCATGTCAGGCGCCAATGAGATGGGATCGACTTGAGGATAGGGTCCTGGTGGGACTAGAAATGATCCAAGAAATGGAAGATAAATTGCAAACGATAAGATAAGGGATTAAAGAAGCACAAGATCAATAGATAGTTATGTTGATGCACATCACGTTGACCACAACTATGAAGTTGGCGACCAAGTTTTCTTATGGGTGAAATTGCCAAAGAGTTCGATTAAGTTTGGAAGGGGTGCTAAAATCTCTCCTAGGATGTGGGGCCTTTCGAATTCATGAAAAGGAAAGGACCCATGGCCTATCGACTAGCCGTGCCTCATTCTTTGAGGAATTTGCACAATGTTTTTCTTGTATCTTTTTGCAATTTTATGTTAGTGATCCTACACATGAGATTGACATGAGTTCCTTGCGATGTCGGACGAGGGTGAAATCATGGAGGAGCCAATCCACATTCTGGACCATCACATTCGACAACTACGACGTTGAGCAGTAGATCAGGTCGAGGTCCAATGGGACAATTATAGTCCATGCTCAGCTACCCGGGAGGATGCATGTGATATGCGCCAACAATTTCCTTTTTATTTGATAGTTAGACTTTTAGATCTTGTCAAATGATTTATTTGCTACATATATATACTGTGAAACTTCATGATGAAGTTTAAAACAAGAGGGGGTTAATGTAACATCCCTCTCTTATAAGCACATGTTATTGACTTATTCCTTGAGGACACTTGCGTGCAAGTGATCCGGTTTTAGTATATGGTTGTTTGTTCTCTTATGAATTCTTATGATGATGTTGATGGATTATGATGTTAGGTTATTTGATATATATGTATTGACAGATGTTATTGACAAGTTTGCCATGAGTGTGCAGGACACTTGACAGGTTGGGGATGTCGATGGCATCAATGGACCTCCTTGGACTCTGGATCGAGTCAGGGAGTGGATTGTATTGGTTTGAGTATTTTATTTATGCATATGTGACATATGATCGGGTATATTATGATGTTGTTTATGTATCATTGACAATGTTTCGTTGATGGATGCACCATGACGATTTATTTCTAATCAGACTCACATAAGGAGTAAAGGGCCATGCACAACAACCATATATTGAGGAAGATGTGTGGAAGTTGCCCTGTCACAACCCACTAGCACTACCACCGTGGCTGGAATTGTAGGTTAACGATTACCTAGTTCAAGAGATCCACGATCCCGTGAGGGAACACTGAGAGAGTCGCTCATGAAGATTCTAAGGGTTGCGCTATAAGACATGATCCTTATTCCTTAGAGGCCCTTATTCTCTCACAAGGTCACCTAATGGAGTATTGACTCCAAGGTTGGACAACTACCAAAACCAGTCAAAGGCGAGTGGCACCCTTGGAGCATGTAGTGCGTCTTGAAGGGCACGTCGTGTAATTAAAATTTGAATCAAAGGCGAGTGGCACCCTTGGAGTATGAAGTGTGTCTTGAAGGGCATGTCATGGTATAAAAAAAAACTTGAGTCAATGAACCTAGGTGCCTAGAAAACAATAATTTTTTTTGACATTGTCAGACTTAAAATAATTATGAAATGGGTAAATTTTTATTAATTATAAAATCTCCTTAAAAATTCTAAGCCTAGTTTAAAAATTTGAGCCTAAGTCTAAAGTGGGTAAGAAGACTAAAACTAAATTATAAATAAAGTAAATGGGGGATGAAGAAAAATCAAGTTAGGAATTGAAAGAGTAAAAACTATATCTAAAGATTTAATTATATAAATGTGTGCAAGAGAATACCAAATTGGAAATTAAGATAAAAAAGGAAATTAATGTAAAAAGTAGGTGGAAACACAGAAAGGTATCTATTCTAGTCTAACTAAAGAACTTTCCTAAATTAAACACAACTAAGTTTTAGAAAGGCGTCAGTCATTAACACGGAAATAGAGGGAATAAAGGGACAACTAGGAGTGATTTTAGGAGCGCATTTAGGTTGGGTGAGTGAAATTGACATTTAATTTAATTAAATTATGGATTTATTAGTGCAACTAAGGGAACAAGTGACAAGTGTATGGGAGAAATAATTCCTAATTAAATTATTAAAAAACGAATTAAATGTGCAAATGGCAAGTTGTCACTAAGAATTTTTTTATAAAGGAAATCGCTGAGGAGGAATGGGGGATGACTGGATGAGTAAGGTTATAGTACAAAAATTATGTTTGGTTTTACTTGTGAGAGTTGGGATACCGAACTCGAGTGAGTGAGTGGTAGATCTACCTTGTGAGGTGAGCAAGGAGCTAGAGTATTCTGGTTGTGGTTGTGTGTGGCCCCTTTGCAGCTCGGGGGGTTGAGGGAGAAGAATAGTACTCTTAGAGTTCACTGGGAGGTACCGGTGAAGTCTAAGAGATTAGAGAGCAGGATTTCAGATGGAGTGCTAGTGCTGAAGAACATCTCCCATTCCATCGTCATCGGTTACAGGTATTCTGTTTTAGGTTGTAATTATGATCAGATTAATTGTGATGAGTTTAAATTGTGATTGCTATGAACTGTCGATGAAATTTTGTATCAATTTGTAATATAACAAATTCTTTGAGTTCTCCTTCACGTCCGATATCCAAGCCTTAGCTCCATTGGTGGCTATTGTATGGAGTATTATTCATTAGTAATGTTGAAAGTTAACTGTGCACAAGGTTTATAAATTTTTCTATAAGCAGTGTGTTTTTGTCGTGGAAATGTAAGATTCTAAATGGGTGTAATGGAACTTTATTCGTTGTATGTTTTTAAAATTGTATTTCAATTTACCCCAAAATATAGGAATGTCAATCATCAATAGAACTCTGCACCCAACCAGGAATCCCTTGGCGCTGCGATTGGATGCTTACTAGTCCCCCTTTTGTCAAGGGCATGTTCCTTGTAACCCACTCATCTTTGTCCTCGAGGATTCTATAACCTTTGTAGTGTAAAACTATTGCGAGAGTCATGTATCCTTTAACGCTAGATTGGTAGAGCTTTCAGATCTGGTTGAGGGTTTCCATATCGCTATTGGAATCTTCACTTTTCAAATTTTAGAGATTGTTGTCAAGTTTGTCTCTTCCTCCCTCTTTGGGGCTTGTAGGCTTGGCGTTTAGGCGTAGTTATTGCGACTGTATGCTTAGCGCCTAGGCGTTGTTTATAGACTTCATGTTGCCTCTATGAGCATCGTCGTGGTCACTGGATGTTGCCATACAGACTCGCGTCGCTAACCTTTAATCGTTTGGAGGTCCCATGGGCTCTTCCCTCCTTGTGGCTAGACTAGATCTAGAACGCGCCTCTCTGTAATGCATTACCTGTAGCATTTACCTTAGAGTTACTCTCCCTTGGAGTTTCCTTCATAGTTTCTCCTAGAGATTAATGAACCTTCGTTGGTTCCACCTCCTGAAGTTCGTGAGGTTTTAGCACAGCCAGGCAAGCAATGTTCTGGAAGGACCTCCTTCTAGAGCCTTCCTAGATCCTTGAGGAGTGGCACATGGCTTGTATGTCGTGTTGGGCATATTTTCCCCCTTCAATTTTGCTAGTCCCTCAATACAAATCTACCTAACCCAAGAATTCGGTATTCTGGTAAAAAAAGATTTGCGGACAAAATGTTATGTTTTCCCAATTTCAGGGTTATGCATTGTTGACGTGATTGGGGAGTCTTTTCTTTACCGTTATTGCTACATTGAGACTAGATTTGCAATTTCTGGAAGGTGCGTAGTTAGCCCAACTTCCTCGTTTCGTTCTTATGGATATGAATTAGAATCGATTATGGATATAAGGAGGAAGATCGATCTCTCTTGATTCTTAATGAAATGAATATTGGTAGTTGAAGCTTATTATACTTGTGTCGTTAAATAAGAGATTGGTTTCCTTTTAATTCTTACAATGGAATGCTGAGTTTTCCTTTTATTTTTTAAAAGTAAGAATTGATCTCCTTGGTCGCTTAAAACAGGTAGATGAAATGGTTGAATACTGATATGCTCTTAATTTATTGTGACCATCCTCGCTTCCTACACGGACTTCATGGTGGTGTAAATCCCTATCATCTTTTCCAAGATGTTGACCTCCCTCAATATTTTTGGCGTGCGATGTAAGGAAGCTCGACATTGATACACATGTGGCTTAAGAAGAAATAATCCTCTGAAAGAGTCTACCATCTCTAGGAATCACTGATCTCAAATGCCCCACATTTATTATAGAATTTCTTGATATAAAATAACTCCTTGTTTGTAGTTCTTTCATTTAAGATAAAAAGTTTCACATTATTATAACTTTCCACTTTCCATGGAATTTATATAAAATAACGCCTTCTTTGTTGTTGGATCTTCCATGGAATTTCTATAAAATAACCCTTTCTTTGTGTTTGGATTTTCCATTTAAGATATAATTTTCTTACAAGAGAAAATAAACTTTCATTTTTTTATTTTTTTTTTTGACAATAATTAAAGAACAAACTACATGTTTTATCAAAATTTCAAATTCAAATGCATATAAGTGCACTTGGTATATCTACTTTGAAACATAGAACATTATTTGAACAAAGCTTTGGTCTAACATTGAAAATTACTCTTCTCATATGGAGGGATTTCAACCAGACTTTAAGGTCTCCCCTTCACTTATAGATCATCTATTTTTTGACCCTAGAGGAAAGTTATATGGAAACAGGAGGGAGAACACATATAAACAACAAAACAAAAAATAAATAGTTATCCATACAAAGTATGTTGGAAACTTCACATTGTAACCTACCCGCCCCTTAAGTTCTCTTAAAGGGATGGGGTATCAAATTTTTTCTTTTCCTCATCCATCTCTAATCTTTTTTCCAAGGGCACTATCGTCTTCTGCTCGTCAAGAGATTTCCAACAATATTCCATTGCCTCGATCCCGGAATCTGGATCAAAAGTTATCGCCCTTTAACAATTTTACTGAAAATAACAAGCCTATACATTTCCACTTGGCAGATGACGTGGAATCACATAAGGCAATTATGTGTCATCATACATGGAAAGTATGTGGCGTGGTAGGGTTACGTGCCATTGGACCGAGGTGTAGCACCTTCCACCCTTATAATCTTATCAATTTAATTAATCATTGCATTAAAATCCATGCCTTAGGATTTCATTTATTTAATTCATATTATTAATGATTAATCCTCATTAATTTTAATACCCCAACTATTAACATTTTGGCTTAATCCATTTTACTTGCCCGGTAACTACCGAGAGTTTACTTTCCCCTTTTTCTTTGGGATCCCAATGTCTCGGTAGGGTTTATGTTTAATATTTCATTTCCCCCCTTTTTCTTTGGGATCTGAAAGTCTCGGTAGGGTTTATGTTTAATATTTCATTTACTGACCTCCAGGTATATCAAACATGTGTTTTTTCCATTCCCAAGCTTTGAACAATAATATTATATATTATAATGCACCTAAATTTTATTAAATCAATTCTATAATATAATTGTATTGCCCCTGAGCATATAATTTTCCCTGCTCACCATCCCTTTTCTATTTTCTCGGTGCATGATACTTCGGGGAGCTTTAATAACACCATCATAATATATATATATATATATATATATATATATCGACCCCTCGATATTCCATTTATCTCATGCTCATGTACTTCCCAAACATCTGATACCAGATACTCCGGTAGGGGATTTAATATTATAATAATTTATCAACCCTCATCATATCATTTATCATGCACATCTTCACTTTTCCATCTCCCAATGCACGATACCTCGGTGGGGGATGGGGTGGGTTAATACTATTGTTTAGTTTATTATAGATTGGTCCTCGACCTCCAGGTATATAGTTTAACACATGAACTGTCATTTAATTTACTTATCTCATATTGGCCTTTGTGTAACATCCCTCTCTAGCGAGCACATGTATCGACTTATTCTTTGAGGACACTTCCATGCAAGTGATCCGGTTATAGTACATGATTGTATATTCCGCTTATGGATATTTATGATGATGTTGATGATTATGATTTATGTTTTTTAATATCGATGTATTGAGAGATTCTATTGGAGAGTTTCCCCTGAGTGTGCAGGACACTTGACA